>VMDO01018288.1:0-42495 GCA_007922755.1 Pedetes capensis
ATTTTCATTTCCTGGCCAGGTGTGGTGGCGCATGCCTGTAATCCCAGCAGCTCAGGAGGTGGAGACAGGAGGATCGCAAGTTGGAGACCAGAGGAAGTCTGCGTAACTTAGCAAGAAACTGTCTCAAAAAGTAAAAAGTTAAAAAAAAAAAAAAGGGCTGGGGGCACAGCTCAGTGACCCAGCACTTGCAAAGCATGCAGGCATGAGACCCTAGGTTCAACCCCTAGTACTGCAAAAAAAAAAAAAAAAAAAAAAAATTTCACTTCTTACCAGTTCCCTGATGATGCTAGTCAGGGACCCCATTTTGAGAACCACTGGCTTAGAGGCAATTCATTCACTGAACGGAACTGAGACCTAAAGCATGAGTGAGAGGTGGGGAGGACGTTGCAGGGAGTGGAAACAGTATCGACTGTGCAAAGGCCCTGGGCAAAGAGAGCATGCAGTACTGGAGGAAGAACAGAGGGATCAGGGTGGCTGGAACCCATAGAGGAAAACGGGTGGATACGTCTCGTCTCCGTCCTAGGACAGCACCTAACAACAACCAGCCCAAATTTACATCTTATGTCAGCCTGGAGTGCTATTCTGAGCTCTGGGCTCAGGTGCCCCACTCTGCTGGTCACCTCTCCCAGCGTGTCCATCCGGCCCTCACTGTGCCCCAAACCAGCTCACCTGCGTCTCCCCAAAGTTACTGCACCCCCTCCACGCCTATTTCATTCAGCAGCAGCAGCATTACGCGTTTTCCCAGCCAGAATTCTGGGAGTCTTTCTAGGCTCATCTTTCTACCTCTTCCCCAGCACAGGACAAGTCACCTCCTAGGTAGCACCCCAATCTCTCCCTCCTGTCCTGCTCCAGCCCCACTGTGGCTTCCCTAGCTCTGGCTTCATGGTTTCTGGGATAGCCTCTTCGCTAATCTTTCTGCTTTCAGCCTGGTCCTCCTCCCTCGCCTACCTCTATTTGGCCCCATAAAATGCAAATCTTGTTAGGTCGCTCTAATGCTTAAAATCCCTCAGGGCCTTCCCAGTCCTGTGACAGGAAGTACAAACACCCTTCACCTGGTCTTCTTTCTCTCTTCCTCCTCTCTCCTCCCTCCTGGCCCGCCCTTCATCCTTCATCCCTCTTCATCACATACTCTGACATCCGAGGGTTCTTAGTCATAAGCCATAGAGATCAGTTCTGGCTCATAGAAGTAGACAGTTTATTAACAAATAGTGTGTGGCTCATAGTCTCTGAGAGGACTGGAGACTCCGCCATGGAGGCCACAGATCCTGGAATGACGCTCAAATCCCACTCACAAGTGGCCCATGAAGACTCAGCTGACACTGCGTATGGGAATGGACAGTGCTGGCCCTGTTGGTGCTGGACACATCCAGGAGCAGTGTCACTGCTGCCCGTGGGCCCTGGCAGGCTCTGCCACCACCACCTCATCAGAACAGACTCCCCACTTCTCGCTGGGCCCAGTCAGGGGCTGGTCAGTCTGGAGCTGCGTGGGTCAGTCACATGTCTCTACTTCGAGGAAGCTGGGAAAGGAAGGATTGGTATGGTCAGTTTTTGGAGGGGGAGGTAGGCTGTGCCACATAAGGTAGGGAACCTCCAAACACAGGAAAAGGGAAATGCCAAAGCCACAAAGCCAAAAATAATTACAGGTGGTAAAAATACAAGTGAAATACTATCCAAAATAAAATAATCAAACAACACAAAGAAAGCAGGTGAAGAATTGTAAAAGCTCTCCTCCCTGAGCCTGCTGTCTCTGTCCTACTTCCCAGGGGCAACCAATGCCAGCAGCTTTGCCTTCCAGATATTCTTCATACGTTGTTGTTGTTAGATGCCGTCAAGTCGGTATCCAACTCATAGCGACCCTATGTACAACAGGTGAAACACTATTGTCAGTGCTTCTCTGCTGTTCATAGAGTTTTTAATGGTGGATTGATTTTGGGGAGTGGGTTGCCGAGTCCTTCTTCCAATTCTTCGTATATCTGGTGATAAATAAGTACAATCATCCTTTGTACCCATGGAGGACTGGTTTCAGAACCCTGGACAGATACCAAAATCAGCAAATGCTCAAGTCCTTCATGTGTAATGGTGCAGTACTTGCATGTACCCTACAAACGTATCCTCCCGTACACTTTAAATCATCTCTATTGTTGTTAGGTGCCGTTGAGTCATATCCGACTCATAGTCATAGGGTTTTCAATGGCTGACTGCTTCGGGATCACCTCCGGAGTAGATTGCCACGTCCTTCTCCCATTTTTGCGGTGCTAGGAATCAAACTTGGTACCTCAGAGACTGCAGAGCAGCGCTCAACCAACGGAGCTAACTCCCAGCCCAAATCATCTCTAGAGGACTTATAATACCTAATGCAATATAAATGCTGTGTAAATAATGGCTGTACTGTAGTGTTTAGGGAATAATGGCAAGAAAAATGTCTGTACATGTTCAGTACAGACACAATTTTTTTCTGAATATTTTTGATCCACGGTTTATTGAGTCTGAGGATGCAGAACCCTTGGGTAGGGAGAGTCAACTATATGTATATATTTGTATATGAGGTGTCTGTGTATAATGTATATAGGATGTGTAAGTATTTGTGTATATACTTACATATATTAATATATGATATATATTTTGACACATGGGAAGTTATGTATACTTACATATATTAAATATATAAATGTGTAATATAATTTTCTGCGTATCAAAATTGGCTCATTCAACACATAACGGTCTAGCACCCTGCTTCTCCCACTTAACACCACACCCTGGCACATCACCACATTGGCACATGTTGGTCTAGCTCGTCTTTATAACCACAGCATAGCGTATCACTGGGTGATGTGCCCCAACTAAGCAGCCAGTCCTCTGCAGATGGACATTGGGATTATTGTCAGCTTTTTCCTGCAACAAACTGCTGCCATGAACATCCTTGCACAAGGGCCTGTGCCTATGGGTAAGTAGAGATCCATGGGATAAATTCCTGGAAGGGAAGCTGTTGTCCCGGAAGGCACATGCACATACACTTTCGGTAAACATTGCCAAATTGCCTTCCAAAAAGTCTGTGCCAATTTGCAGCCCTACCATCAGCCTGAGAATATTTTCCAGGCTCTGCATAGTTTGGCTGCTGGCTCACTCTCATATCATCAACTGTCACTTGTACACCCTGTGTTTCTGGCCACAGTGCCTTTGTCCATGCTACAGCCATAGCATAAAATTCCCTTCTTCTATTGTCTGCCTAATGAAATCTTACCCATCCTGCAAAGACCCAACCTAGATAGCACCTCCTCTTTACTTCCTTCCCTGACTCCCCTAAGTTGTCAGGATTCCTTTCCTCTGGGATCCCATAGCTTCTTGGGGCTAATTCTATGACAGCACCAACTGACAGCCTACCGTGCCCCTGGCTTCTGGGACCATTCCAACAATCCCCACGATCCCCTACTATTAAAAAAAAAAAGTGGTCTTTTCTTTTTCCTCATCTCTCCATCCTGATGGTCCAGGCTGCATTGCCTTTTAACTGTTTCTGAGAATGATTCTGCCCCAGGGCCTTTGCACTTAAAGTTCAGTCTCTGTGGATCTTACCCTCATCCTCTTGGCCTTGCCGCTTCTCTGGGGTCTCGCTCTAATTCAGCTGCTTGCAGAGGCCCTCCCTGTCCACTCTGTCTCAGGCACTCCTCCTCCAGTCACTCTTACATCAGCATTTTATTATCTTTGTAACATGTCTCACAATCTGAAAAAACCTTGTTTGGTTGGAAGCGTTGATGCATTTATTTTCTGTCTTGTGCCCTATCTCTGCGCTCGCGTGCACACACACACGCACACACTCACACACACCTCCCTGAGAACCGAGACCTTGTTTTCCTGTCTCCAGTCTCCACCCTGGAATCTGCACTTGCTGCGTAAGCGCTCAAGAACCGTGCCCTGAATTAACCACTCCTGTTTTACGGAAGAGAAAACCCTCGATCAGAAAGCAGAGCTGGGCAGCCCAAGGTCCCCGAGTCAGTAACCAGCACAGGTGGGATCCGGAGCCACCTGAACTCCAAAGACAACCGCATTGTTTCTTCCCCACACTTAGCGCACCGCATTGCCCCCCTCCCCGCGTCCCCAAAGACTACGCGAGTCTCACCCCCCCGGCTCCCCAGCTGCGTGTCAAAGGCCCGCCCCTGGAGGCTCTTCCCGGGAGATGTCACCCTCCCCGCCCCCTGTCAGTCAGGCCGAGGGGGCGGTGCGGCCGCCAGGGGGGGCGCTGAGCTCAGAGCTGCCGCAGCGCGGGAGCGGGAGCCGGGACGCGCGAGCGAGCAGGACTCCGGGCGCACTCTTGGTGGCAAAGCACTCAAGGCCCGGGCCCTGCTGCACCCCCGCTCAGGGCCGGTGACCCGCGCGCCGGAGCACAGCCCGAACCCACCCCCGCTACCCCCCGGGCGCAGCGGATCTCCCGCGTCTGCTGTCTGGAGCCGCCGCCGCCGCCGCCGCCGCTCCATCCTCAGCCCGGCCCCGCATCCAGGTGAGGTGGCCGCGCGCCGGGGACGGGGAATGGAATGGGGACGAAGCGGGGGGATGAGGAAGGAAGCGGAGACGGGCCTGGAGCTGCAGATGGGGAAGGGGCTGGAAAATGGACAGGGGCCGCAGTGCGCGGTGGGTGCGCGGCAGCGTGCGCCCCGGGGTGCGGGTGTCTGCTCCTCCGTGTTTGCAACTGTCTGGGTGGCCGTGTGGACGTGCGTCCGCACCCGTGTGTGCCAGTGTCCGTGCGCGCTCGGACGTCTACATGTCCTGCATGGGCACGTGAGCGTGCCCGCGGTCGTGTGCACGACCTGGTGACTCTCGTGTGGACATGGCCAGGCCGCGGGTCTTTCCGGAGCCCGGCACCCCGGTTCCCCGGGGCTGCAGGTTGCAGAGCTCCGGATAACCGAGGCCGCGGCCTCTCCCGCGTCCCCAGGTCTCAAGGACGCTAGGACTCGCCGTGGCCCTGAGGCCTCGCACTGGGGAGTAGTGGGAGGCAAGAGGGGGTTCTGACAAGGAGGGCACAGCCAGTCTCAGGGAGGGAGTGTGGGGCGGGGAGGCCGGGGGGAGGGTGCGGAGCCAGCGCCCCCGGCGCCTGTGTGTTCGCCCTCTCCAGGCCGCCAGGATGGACGTGTTCATGAAGGGTCTGTCCATGGCCAAGGAGGGCGTTGTGGCTGCAGCGGAGAAAACCAAGCAGGGGGTCACCGAGGCGGCAGAGAAGACTAAGGAGGGCGTCCTCTACGTTGGTGGGCAAGGGACTGGGCTTCTGGGGCAGCCGGGCTTCGGGTGGCCTCTGAGGATAAGGGGGACAAGGGTCCCCAGAGGGTGTGCGGGGTGGTCTGGGCAGAATATGAGTCAGCAGATGGTGCGAGGTCAGCAGGGGTCACTGGGGACACAGCCAGCCCATGGGAGCCTGGGTCAGTGAGACCAACAGGAGAAGGAGACAGAGTGGGGGCTGGGGAAGGAGGGGTTGGGCGGAAACACCAAGACCAATGTAGTGAGCAGTCTCCTTATCCTTACTGCCATTACTAACAGTTACCTGGTGGGGAACCTACACTCTGGGCCACCTCCTGTGACATACTCTAACATCTATTACCTCATTTAACGCTCCCAGTCCAGTCGCTCTACAGATCAGGGAATGTGGGGATGGCGTGGGGGTAACTACTTTGCCCAAGGTCAGACAGCCGGGAATCCTGAAGCTGGGCTTTGAACCTAGATTTATAGACCTGGAAGCCCCACCCCTCCCTTTGCCTACCCTCCTTTGGGTTTCAGGCAACAGGGGCTCCCGCCACCTCCCTCCAGGGCTGAGTTACTTTGCAGGTCCCTCTGCCTCCCAGTGCCTGGGCTCCCACCACTGCCATCTCTCCTCCAGTCCACCCTCCTTGCTACTGCCAGCTGGTGTCAGGAAAAAAGCTAGGTGGAAAAATCTCTCGCCCTAAGTGAGAAAGGAGCTTGTAGGATCATTTTTATACAGACAGGAAAGGCTAGAAACTGACATTTACTGTTTCATTTTTGTTTTCTGTTTTTCGGGAGCCCATGAGGTGATTTAGGGCTTGCTGTGTGGAGCAGTTATAATTACCCTCGATGCAGGCTTAAAGGGGCTGAAAAACTTGCCCAAGGTCATAGCAGATTTGCATTGGGTTCCTTTGGAAAATATTTAGTGGCCATATACTATGTCCCAGATATTGCATGGCTGTCGGGGCTGCACTAGTGAATGCCAGACAAAGGTGCCCGACCTTCGAATGGTGACACAGAGCACTTCAATAATGAGATTGATACCAGTGGCAGGGGTAGGGGAAATGTTCCAGATAGGATATAGAGGCAGGGTACCTGAGCCGAACCCTGAATATCAAGGAGCCAGGAAAGCAGGCACAGAGACCCTAGGGCAGGCTGGAGGCTGGAGGGCAAGAAGCAGTGGTAGGTGATGAGCTCAGATCGGTGGGCACACGCCAGTTCACCAGGGCAAAGCATCCTTGTCATTGCCATGGGAGATGGTAAGCAAAGGGCTGGCACGATCTGACTTGGGTTTAGAAAGGTCCGTCAGACCCGTGGGGACAGAAAAAATTACAGGAAGGCCCACTGGGAGGCTGTGGAGCCAGAAGACCAGGGTGGCTGGGGCGATGGCAGTGTGATGAAGGCCGGGAGAAGTCTGGCGTGAGCCACTTCTGCCCGGCCTCCCTCCTGCCTCCTCTTCCAACCCTTTCACTAGGTTGACCCAGGGTACCCTGGCTCTGTTGTTTAGCTAGTGGGCTCCACCCCTCCAAGCTGTATGGCCCTTCCCCATAGATTGGTCCTTCCTGCTCCTCCCCCTGCCCAGCAGCTCCTGGGACCCTCCAGTCCCTAGAAGTTAAGGCCTCAGCTCCCTGTAGAGAGGCATCCAATGCCCTTCACGGCCCTGCCTCAGTGTCCATTTCCAGCACCCTTTCTCACGATACTGACCCTGGCGCATGGGCTGCCCTGGAAGAGCATCTCTCAGAGCCTTGCTTGCTTGATTCCCTGAGCCTGGATCGCCTTCTCCAATGTCCTTTCAGAAGACCCACCTGCTCCCCATTTCTGAAGGCCCAGGCAGTGTCCCCTCCCCCACTCAGGTAGCTCCTGGAAGCTGGACGTCCTCTCCCCAGTGCTTCAGGTCTAGGAACTGAACCAGCTCCTCTCTTACTCCCTCAAACCATGAGCCACTGGCCCAAGATCTTGCCCAGAGCGCGTGCAGACACGCATGCGTGGGAGGAATGCGTGGCTGTAATGCAGCCCACCCACTCCTGGCTCCAGGTCCCAGCTGGCCTTGGTGCTGAGAACCCTGCTTCTGCCTGGCTTCCCCTCCTCCTCTCCCCACCAGCTTCAGCCTCCCCAGACACCCATGTCTGAGTTTGTGAGCTGCTAAACCTTCAACATGAGAGATTTCCCATGCCCTGGCAGACCCTCACCCCATGGCAGGCCTTCTTGCCTTTCTCAGTGGCCTCCCATGTTGATGTGGCCAAGTTGCCACCCTGCTAGGACGGCCCAACCAATGTCATGGGTACCAGTCAGAATCCGCACATCACCCTTGGACCTGCTGTGTGCCTAAGACTCCCCGCTTTGGTCAGAGGAGGGTTGGACCCTTGTGAGGGGGAGAAATTCTAGAAGAAACAGCGTGAGGGCAGAGGCACAGGGCAGAGCTCTCTTACCCCCAGCTCCACCCACCTCCCATCCTGGGCTCCATACCTGTAGAGAAGCTGGCGACAGGAGTGTTGAGTCACGAAGACCGCACCTGGAATGCCCATTCAGCCCCGTACTGGCGGCAGGGCCCTCACTGAGCTTCTGTCTCCCATCTGTGAGGCAGGGACCTCACCGTCTGCCTCCCAGGCTGGGGACAAGATGTGTGACACGGCTCAAGCTTTGAGCTTTGCACAGTGCTGGCACTCGGCCAGCCCTCATTATCGGGGGACAGGTGTCCGGTCAGGGAGGACAACTGGAAGGCCTGAGGAGGCATTTGTGGGGGGCTGAATGTGGGGAGCATGGGGTGAGAGTTGTGGAATGTGGGGGCCCAAAGAGGCAGTCATGGGGCCAGGGGACCCAAAGCCACGTGGGTCCCTCTGCCCACCCTGTCACGCCTGTGCTAGGATCTCCGTTCCTCCTCTCAGGCTCCTGAAATTTTCTCCTTTTTCTCCCCGCAGGAAGCAAGACCCGAGAAGGCGTAGTGCAAGGTGTGGCCTCAGGTACCAGCCCAGCCCTCGCCCAGCGCTTTATGGGGGGCAGAGGACTCCCGAGGATTCCAGGGGTGGGAGCTCCCTGGGGAGGGCAGGCCCTGGAACACTATGTGGGGGCGTCTATGCCTCCTTCCCCCTGGTGGCCCCCAAACCCTTCCCCACACCCCTCCCTGCTCCAGTGGCTGAGAAAACCAAGGAGCAGGCATCACATCTGGGAGGAGCCGTGTTCTCGGGGGCCGGGAACATCGCTGCAGCCACGGGCCTGGTGAAGAAGGAGGAGTTCCCCACCCACCTGAAGGTGAGCGGGCTTCTGTCGTGCGCGCATGCGCGCACATGCGCACACAAACACAAACACACAGGGACATAGACGCACACATACATGCCAGCCACACACGCCTGCCACGGTCCTTCCCTTTAACCCCCGCCTGGTGGGGCTCAAGCGTCCTTGCCACCTGTCCTGCAGGCGTGTGTGGACTTGGTGCTCCTGTGACAGGGACCCAGATCCGGCTTTCTGGGTGTATCCTGCTTGCCAGTGTGACCCGGACCACTTGGGGCCCATGTCCACAGAGGCCTGATTGTTCACTCATGTTTTTGTTGGACAGATGTTCACACCAGTGAGGAATTGTTCTAGAATAGTTCCCATTCACACGGCTGGTGTAGTGGGAGAAGAGAGTAAAAAGCAATACAATAAGTGAAGTGATCGCAGACATGGTGAAGTGCTGTGACGAAGAGATGACAAGGGTGAGGGAATAGAATCAAAGAGGGAGAGGGCTACTTGAGCTGAGAGGGCTTCTCTGAGGGAAGACATTTGAGCTCTCACTCAACAGATCAGAGAGAAGTGGACATGAGAAGATGTGTGGGAAGCATATTTCCAACAGGAACAGCAAGGACAAAGGCCCTGAGGCAGATGTGAGCAGGTGTGAGCATCGTGGAGTGCAGGGAGGGTGATCTATATGACACATGTCTGTGCGAGTATATTTCCCCAGTGGAGAAGTGGTAGCTACTCATGTATAGAGACTGAGGGCTCCCTTAAGACACCCTGTAGAGAAAGAGCTGTGAGCCCCACAGAACTGAGGTCAGATCCCAATTCTCCTTCCTCCCGGTTGATCCCATCTGAACCTTATCATTTCCCTGCACCATGGAAAATAAGCGCAACAGGGCTCTTAGGCAAATAAGAGATAATATAGATCGCAGTCTCAAAACTTGAATGTGCACCAGAATTACCAGGAAGCCGGGTAAAAATACAAAGTGTCGGCCCAATCTCTAAAATTTCTGGTTCAATAGATCTAAGATGAGGCCTGAGAATTTGCATTTCTAACAAACACGCAGGTGATGCTAATGCTACAGCTGCAGGGTCCACAGCTTGAGAACTCCTGAGGTTGTGAAAGAGTCTGTCTGCATCCAGTGAGCGCCCAGAGAGAATGTGGCCAAATGGTCAGGCAAGCAGCTGTACCTGCCCCCAGGGGCTCATGTGATCACAGGTGTGCACAGAAGTGTACCAACATGACAGCGTCCTGTGGATCTACATAAGCGTGTATAGAGATCCTTCCTAGGGGGACCCTGTGTCTGTCTGCAGGTGTACAGTGGGCATGGAGGCTCCTTCTTCACCACTGGGATTGGGGGCCCAGTGTGCATTCTACACGAGTGTATCCATCGGCCTGGGGAGACTCACCCCTCCTTCCACTCCAGACGTTTTGCACAGTTGCTTCCTTGCACTGTTGCAAGTCTGGTTGGAGTCCTGTCTCTGCATTTTACCATCCAAGTGACTTCCTATTTCCTCATTTTTACCAGCAATCATTCCCATTCATTGGTCCCTAGACATTTAACATGGAGTGCTCCCTGAGTCTTCACAGTGTCCCTTTGAAGAAAGCCCCATGTAACTAGCCCATTATCCAGATGGAGGAACCAAGGCTCAGAGGGGTGAAGTGACTTGCCAAGGATCCCACCCAGTTGCCTGCTTCCTTTAAAAAGTGGTTGGAATGATAAACTCAGGTCTGTGTCATTAGAGTCCATTGGTGCTAACATAGACCAGACCCTGTGCTGGGAGCTGGGGTGCAGAGAGAGGCAGGGCTGAGCCTGGCATGTCAGCCTTGAGGCTATTTGTGATGGGCTTTTGCACAAAGTCATTTGTCTCTGGCTGCCTTTCTCCTACCAGTGCTTGGAGACACCTCAAGGCTGCTCTCTCAGGGGAGCTAAGGTCAGAGTTGTAATCCAAACAGCAGCCCTTTGGGGTTCCAAGGAAGTAGGAGAACCCATGCAAGCCCAGGGCCAGCATTTCTGCGAGTCTCCACCTTCCAGCTTGCTTTCCATCCATAATTATGGAATCCTCCCCACACCCCTGAAAACACAGGGCACCATCCTCACTCCCCATCCCAGGCTGCTGTGATTAGAGGTGAAATGACTTGCCTGATGCCAAACGGCTAGTTAGTGGCTGGTTACTTTTTAACTTTATGCAAATGTCATCATAAAAAGTACATACTCTTTTGTATCTGGCTTCTTTCATTCAAGAGTAAGTTTGTGAGATTCAACACTACTCTTGGATGTATTGTCATTCTTCATTCTTATGTAGTATTCCACTGTGAGATTAGGCCACCAGGCACATATCCATTTTACTGTTGTTGGACATTTGGGTTGTTCCAAACAATGTGCTCAAGCTGGGAGCCAAGGGGAGATTCTGAGGACAGAACCCAGGGCCTTTCGCATGCTAGGCACTTGCTCTACCATGGAGCTACAGCCACAGCCATCAAACTGTTTTTGTTTTGTTTTATTTTGTTCCAGTACTAAGGCATTAAACCCAGGGCTTTGCACATACTTTGAAGGCACTTCTACCATTGAGCTGTACCCTAAGCCCCCTTTTTTATTTTTTATCTTGTGACAGGCTCTTGCTAAGTTAAGCAGGCTGCCTCTGGCCTCAAACTTGCAATCCTCCTGCCACCACCTCCAAAACTGCTGGGATTACAGGCGTACACCAAAAAACCCAGCTCAAGCTGGGATTTTTAACACTAAGTTTCTTACCTGGATTCTGGTCATAGCCAGGTGACTTGGGGCAAACTAACATCTTCCCATTTCCTGGGCCTCCACAATGGCCGGAATGAGCCAGGTCATATGCCCACAGGACCCACCTAAACAGGTACTGTGAGGAGCTGGATGAGGCTGAGGCAAGGAGAGTGCCAAGTTCTCAATGCCACCCCTCCACAGTCCCCAGCGTGTGCCTGCCCCCATGTGGTCTCCTCCAGCCATGCCTGTACCCAAGTTCTTATGGGTGCAGCCAGGTCTGTCCCTGTGCACACATAAATGTGCTCACCTGTGGGTGGCCAGCTACGTGTCTGGCAGCCCCCACACTCGTGCCCAGTGGTCCGTGCCCATGTAGGCAGCAGATGCAGGGGGGAGGGGAGAGTCTTAGCTCACACATCCAAGCAACACCATGAGCTGTTGCTTCCAGCTTATCTTAAAATAGCAACAGCCAAGAAACCAGGCCATGCTGGGCCCTGGGGGAGGGATGGGCGGAAGGCAGCAGGGGAATGGCGCCCGGCCCCTGTCTGGCCCTGGCCCTGAGCCTCTGTCTCCCCGAAGCCCTAGATGGAGCCTCCAGGGACCTCTCGGGCCCTACAGCCCAGAGCAGAGCCTGACACGAGGGAGGCAGGGATAAGTGGGTGACGGAGTGAGCTGTCTACCCCAGTCCATCCAGTCCTCACGGTGGAAGTGCAGGAGGCTGCCAGGGGCTGGGGGTAGGGCCACAGTGCACCCCCTCCACACTCCCAGCCTCGAGGGACGCTTCCGAGGGATTTCACCCTTCACACCTCCAATCCCACTTCTAAGGCGCTCCAAACAGACAATTTAACTAAAAAGTCTTGCGCTGCTCACTCTTCCAATCAGCATGGGGTTTTCGGGGTGCCCCGGCTGCCTTCACAGCCCTGCCCTTCTCTGCCCGCAGCCAGAGGAAGTGGCCCAGGAAGCTGCCGAGGAGCCGCTGATTGAGCCCCTGATGGACCCGGAAGGGGAGAGTTACGAGGAAGCGGCGCAGGTGAGGGGCAGCAGGAGTGGGCGGGGCTTGGGCCTCCAGGAAGGGGGCTGCCACCCTTAAGCCGGGGTGGGAGGTCCCTGGCATGGCAACGTTGGGATCGGGAGCTTCAGCCCCTGTGTCTTCGAGAGCCCAGACTCCAGGAAGCAGGGGTAAAGAGGGGAGGGCAGGTGGGGCCAAGCGCTGGGCCCCAGGCACCGGGTCCCCAAGTCCCGGCTCCTCCCCTGCGCAGGGGGTGGGACATACATTGCCCCTCCCCCAGGGGGCGGGATCTGATCGCCAACCCTACTCCCTTCTGCTCTTCCCTGCTCCGCCCCGCCCTCTGATGCAGGAGGAGTATCAGGAGTATGAGCCAGAGGCGTAGGGGCCCGGGGGGCCCCCCACCAGCAGCACAATTCCTTCCCCGCCCCTGCCCCGCCCCCCAGAGCCAGGGCTGTCCTTAACACCCCTTTCCCGCAAACACGAGATCTTCCTTCTGCTCCGAGGCACCCCCTCGGAGACTGTGTTAGTGTCTGTCCAACTGTCTGTCTGACCCTGAGGCGTGGACTGGGCCGGGCTGCGGCCGCGGCTGGAAGCCCCGCCCCTCCACGTTGCCTCCCACCCACCCCTCCGGTCCGGCGTCCGCGCTGATGTAGCATGTTCTATGTGTTTTTAAACGAAGATGGGAAAACCACGGCTCCTCCCCTACCCCGACAGAGGCTCTCCAAGGGGTCCCCGGGAAGTCCCAGAGCACCTCACCCTACTTCCACATCGACCCCCAAGACTTTTTTTTAACCCAAACCAGGAGCCAGGTTGTGCCATGTCCCCTCCCTCAGCCAGCCCGGTCGGAGAGCGGGCGTCCTGTGTTATGATTGTGGCATGGAGAGTCCCCAACCCCGTGTGAGCGTGTCCAGGGCGGTCGGGCCCGGCCGCCGCCCGCGTGTCCATGAATAAAGCCAATCTGTCTGTAGACAGCGCCGCATGGGCTGGGCGGGGCGGGGCCGGGCGCCAGGTGGCGACTGCAGATGGGCTTCTGGGTCCCAGACTGCCCTCCGCTCTTTAGGGTCTGCCACACTCAGCCCAGGCACAAAGCTGACCACGTGGGTCCCCGGCTTCTCCGTCTCCTACGCTCTGTCCCCCGTTCACGACCTAGATGGGGCGGGGGGTTCTCCCAGGGCGGGGAGGCGGGAACCAGCTGGACTGTAAAGCGCTCATTGAGGGTGCAGGTCCAAGGGATGCCCCAGGCCGCCAGGGCAGCGCGGGATGCGCACGCCCGCGCAGACACACGTGCACGTGCGCTGGACCCTGGGTGTGCGCTCCCTGGCCAGCGCGCAAGTGCACGCCCGCGCGCCCTGTCACGGTTGCGTGTCCGCCAACAAGAAGCCTTCGGAAATCAGCAGCGCGTGCACAGACGCTGGTACGCGCAGACCGACCTCTCCCACTCCAGAACGTGTACACGCACACACTCCTACGCACACCTGCCCAACGCGGAAAAACCCCTCTAGGGGAGGAGGGAAGGGCCCTTGCCCCAGAGAGGGGCAGAGCTCTGGCATGCGATACCCTAGAAGAGTGACTGAAAATTCAAGGTCTCAGCTGAAGTGGGTGTGGGTCAGCAGAAAAAAGAAACCGTCCGGAATCGCTGCGCGGACCAGGATCGGCACTAGGGGGCTCCCAACACCGCCTCAGGAGACTAAGTCCACAACGGCAGAGCGGGCTCTGCGTGGAGGCCCCGCCCCGCCAGGCCAAAAGCTCTGCCTTTATTGGCGTAGAACCTCCCAGCTCCGAGGCTCCGCCCTCATCCGTGCAGCGGCCCTGCTTTCTTTTGCTGCAGAGACCCCGCCCCCACCGGTGCAGGACCTGGGCTTTGCTTTGCCGCCGAGAGTCCCCCCAACCTCGCCTGCTCGAGACCCCGCCCACTTTTATTCCTCTACCGGGTCTCGGTTCCCAGCTGAATCCCAAGATTCAACATCTAGCCACGAAACTGGAAAAAAAATTGCTCTATTTCGTCAACCCCTGGGTGTTAGTACATGGGAGAAGGATGTGGCAGTCGGCTCCTCACACAATCTCGAAACAATCCGCCATTGAAAACCCTATGAGGGTCGCTATGAGTCGGATACGACTTGACGGCTCCTAACAAGAAGTATTAGTGCCTTCTCCTTTCGTGGGTGGTTGGCGCTAAGAGGCAAGGCTATGCCTGGGAAAGGCCTTGAGCTTGGCAGGAGACCAGTGTGCTCCGGTCACCTTGGCCCGCAGTGTAGGGACTCAGGAGGCAGCTGGCAGGGGTGTGTGTGTGCGTGGAGAATAAACCAGTGGGCTTGGATTCTCTGACTCACATGAGTGGGGGTGCCAGGAAGTCGAAATCCCTTTTGCCTGAATTAAAACAGTACTTACCACACAGTCCTCAGGGATTGCAACCTCGTGGCCCTCAGGCTGAATGTGGCCTCTAGATATGTTTAGTAGCCACAGTTTAAAATCTTTCAAATGTGAGCACCTTTGGTTTGTGCACACCTTTTCCAGTTATCCAGTCTCTTCCCCTTCTTCCGTGTATCACAGCCATCCACCTCACTCATTTTCAGAAACTTCCTGGCCTCTAAAGAGGTGTATAAGACGTAGATCCAGCAACCAGCACCTGATCCCCATTTTTAGATGCCAAAACCAGGTTCACCATCTGGCCTGTGGGGAGATTTATTCGTCCTTCCCAGGTACCAAGCCCTATACTTGGCCCTACTGAGGAGGGTTCTGCTCAGAGACCAATGTTCTCATCTGCCAAGGTCACTTAAATCCATTCTGGGCATAGGCCCAGAAGCATCGGCAGAAGATGCCAGCTCTGTGTCAGATGGCAGTCCTGCCTGCCAGTACGTATGAGCCCACACAGCCCATGGGCTCCTCCCCTGCAACAGGGACAGAACCATTTCCCAAGTGCCCAGTGTATCCCAGCCACGTGACACTTATCTCCATTAGTTCCACTTGAAACCTCTCTCAAGATTTCCTTGTTACAGCCTCAACTCATGGACAAGACAGCGAAGGTCAGAAGGGCCAACTGACCTGCCCTAGTCACATTGCTGGGAAGTGGCAGAGGCCACAATGAGCTCCCGGTGTGAATCCAAAGCCCAACACTTACGGAATTTCCAAAACTGGCTTGCTCTGGCTTTGAGGAGAGACAAATGAAAAACACTGACAATACACAGAGGTGGGGAGACAGCAATGTGGAGGTGACAGCTACTCAGGTGGCATCATGGAGACTAAGAGTGACAGCGTGTGCATCAGTAAGTTTGAACCATACGTGTGCACATATCTATGGTCTAGGGACATGCATGTGTGCTATGTGTGTGTCTGTGTTCTTGTGTGTACATGGAGGTTGCCCATCTGGGTGGCCTATGTTCATTTAGTCACCAACAGTGTGCATTGCACACCTGCCCTGCTCTTAGAAGTGAAGGATTTGGGAGAACAGCCCTGCAAGTTGATGTTCTAACAGCTCACCTCCCTTCGATCACAAAATGATCAACAAAGCCCAGTGTTGTGGCATGTCCCAGCCGTCTCAGCACACGGGAGGCTGAGGCAGGAGGATCAAGATTTTGAGGCCAGCCTGGGCTACATAGTAAGATCCTGTCTTAAGAAACCAAGAAAAAAGAGCCGGGCGTGGTGGCACACGCCTGTAATCTCAGCTGCTGGCGAGGCAGAGGCAGGAGGATCCCAAGTTTGAGACCAGAGACCGTCTCAAAAAGTTAAAAAATGGGCTGACGGTGCAGCCCAGTGGTCCAGCACTTGCAAAGCATGCAAGCGCGAGGCCCTGGGTTCAACCCCCAGTACCGCAAAAAAAAAAAAAAAAAAAAAAAAAAAGAAGAAGAAGAAGAAGAAAGAAAGAAAGAAAGAAAAAACAAGAAAAAAAAATCAACAAGATAACTTTGAATTTTATGAAGAACAGAAAAGAGATCGATGTGGTAGTGCTAGGGAGGGACTGGAGAGCAACATTAGAATAAAGTGGCCAGGCCAGGTGTGTAAGGAGGTGAAGGGGAGCTGAAACCTGAATGAAAAGAAGGTGCGATGGGGAGATCGGGGGAGAGCCAGCTGCAGGTAGGGGAAGCACCTGCCTCCGTGTGCGCCCACACAGGGGTGGGCCAGCGACGCTGAGCACTGCCAGCCCTCCCGAGACCTGGGTCCCCATCCCACCCCTCCTGGCACACACTGCCTCTTCCTTTGCCTGGATTCTTCCCTCCTGGGCAGTTGCCCTCAACTCTGCCTGTCGAACCCCTTTCTCTTCTGAGCTTTCCTGCTCTTCTGCCCAGAAGCCATTGCTTCTCACGCCCTCATCCTGCTCGGGGACCCTTGCTGCGTGGCCGGCCTGACAATTGCCCTTTTCCCCTGATGAAGGGCTGGGGGCCGTCCCCACGCCCCTGCCGTTCCTCTGTCTGCGGACCCCCACCCCCAGTAATGCGGCTTCCTGGCTTTCTCAGGAACTTTATTTTTGTTTTCTCCCTTCCCTATTTATAGCTCTCTCCCCTCCGAACCATCTCTGCATCCATCCTGTTGCCTAGAAACGGGGCTCTGGGCTGAGGGTGGGGGAAGGCCAGACAGAACCCAGGCAGGGGGAAAGGAAAAAATGTCACCAACTCCCCCCTCAGAACCCAGGTTCTCAGGAGCCCACTCTGCCCTCTGCCCAGCACCCATGCATGTTTGTTAAAGGATAAAACAAAATGCAAAAAACAACAGCCCTTTCTGAAGTCCTTCGGGGCTTCTAAAGGGCACGGCAAACGGGATTTCACTCATGTGTCTTAAGAGCCTTCCTTGACAGAGGCCTGGGCCCATTTTTCCAGATGAGGAAACTGAGACCTCAGGTAGCATAGCTCACACAACCAAAGCTTTCCCTGCAGAAACTCTGTGCTCTGGATTTATTAGTTTTGGGATACTGACCTGAAACACTGGAAGACTGAAAGCTTAAATAATCCCATAATCCATTAGTTTCTGGAGAGGAAAGAAAAAATATTTCAATAATCTTGCCACATACTAAGCCACCAGTCATGCCTCTGCCATGCCCCCGCCTGCACCTCTCAATGCTCTTGCAACGCCCTGGCCATGGCCCCACCACACCCTCCCCATCCCCCTACCCATGTTCCCACCAGGCCCTCACCTTGCCCAACTGCAGCCCCCATGCTCCCCTTCCACAGACTGGACCAGGAGGTCACAGCTTTCATCCTGGCTCTGTCTTTTCACCAACGATGTGACATTGATCAGTAAAACCCGAGTCTCAGCTTCCCCCACTTTGAAATGAGGATGCTAATTTCCAGCCCCCAGAACTAGGAGGAGAACGGAATGTGATCCTAAGGAAAAGGTGGCTGGGGGTTAGCTCAATTGGTAGAGTGCCTCTCTCTGGTCTCTCACGCCCTGGGTCTGATCCTCAAACCAGAGAAGGACCTGGCAGCCCACTCCCAAAACAATCAATCATTGAAAACATTATGAGGGTCTGATATGACTCAAGGGCACCTAACAACAACAATGACAGGGTGCTTTATAAACTGTAGAATGAGTGCTGTAAAAGGTGAATAATCAATTAGAGTAGTTGATATTGTTATTGTTGCTATTAGTCCAAGAGTTGGGGGAGGGAAGCCAAAATGAGCCTTTGGATTAGAGAGGGAGTCCTTGGCTCTGTGTCCAGACAGAAGGCCCCTGTCCCCAGGCAGAATGAGGGGCATGGTGGGGCTGCCTGAGATGCCTTCTTCTGCCTGTTTCTACTTCTCAAGTGCCCAGTCCCCTTCTGTCATTCCCTCCCCACCTGCTACTTCCCTGTCCCCATCCCAGGGCCCACCTCTGCCTTCCAAATAGGCTCTCTGGGCAGAACAGGGAAGGGGGCTGCCAAGGAGCAGCTGGGCTGTGATTCAGCCTGAGTCACCCACCCAAATCCTGGGGCCACCCCCAGCGAGGCCAGGGCCTGCAGCTGCTAGGGGTGGGGTTTGCAGAGAGGGCGGGACAGGGTCTGCGTGGGCCCCAGGTTGTGTTCTTATGTGCACAGACCAGTCACAGTGAGGGTGGAGAAGGGGTGCATGTGAGGCCAGGGAGAAGAGAGCGCCTCCATGGGCATCAGTTACCTGGGCTGCCACAGGAGCCAGGTGTGCGTGTGTGTGTGTGTGTGTGTGTGCGCGTGTGTGTGTGTCCGGCTCACATGTGCACATGCATGAGGTGTTGCATATGTATAAGAGTGGGGCTAATGGTGTGCACCTGCAGCCATAGCCCTGTGGCATCCGATCCCGTCAGACGTCAGAAGCTAAGCAGGGTCGGGCCTGGTTAGTACTTGGATGGGACCACCTGGGAACACCAGGTGCTGTAGGCTTGGGAGATGGACCTGGCAACCCACTCCCAAAAATCAATCTGCCATTGAAAACTCTATGAACAGCAGAGAAGCACTGACAATAGTGTTTTGCCTGTTGTACTGAGGGTCACTATGAGTCAGATACTGACTCTAAGGCACCTAACAACAACAATGGTGAGGCTGCAGTGACTCCCAACCTTGTCCCTTTTTAGTTGTGTGGCCCTTATAAATTCTTTAACCTCTCTGAAAGTCACTTTCCTTATCTATGCAATAGGAATAGCAGCTAGCATCTCTGATGGCCTTCCTTAAGGATGAAATAGAATGAGATAATGACTACAGACCCCTTAGAGAGTCCGGAAGTGATATGCTACCATTGTTATGATTGCTGCAGGAGTGCATGAGGCTAGGTGCATATCTGAGTGTCTGTGTAAGCCTTAGGGATGGGGTATTTCTTGAAGGAGTGTGTGAATGTGTGCTGTGCAAATATCTCTGAAGCACAGGAATTTTATACGAGAATGTACAGAGAATTGGGTTTGTGGTACCGTCTACCATATGATGCCTGCAGCCATAGCCCTGTGGTATCCAATCCGGTCAGATCTTGGAAGCTAAGCAGAGTCAGGCCTGGTTAGTACTTGGATGGGAGACCACCTGGGAACACCAGGTGTTGTAGGCTTGGGAGACAGACCCGGCAACCCACTCCCAAAAATCAATCTGCCATTGAGAACCCTATGAATAGCAGAGAAGCACTGACAATAGTGTTTCACCTGTTGTATGCAGGGTCGCTGTGAATCGGACACCGACTCCATGGCACCTAACAACAACAACAACTACATGATGCCCCCTACCTACAGAAGGAGAGCGAGCGAAAGAGAAACACGCCTCCCCTAGGGAGCTGTAATTTGTGGAAATTTGGCCTAGACCAGGATCAGTGTCTAGGTGGAGTCAGGCAGCATGGATGCAGTTTTCCTGGGAATCTCAAACCCTCTCCAAAGCCTTTAGCTTTCAGGAAAGCTGGGAGGGAGGGAGCTGGCTAGACCCAAAGGCAGGCTTGGCTATGAAAGAGGGACTCCGTTTGAGGGAATGAACATGCACGTGGACAGGAGAAAGAGGCAGGTAGAGCGCGACATACATGCCGGGTGTGTGCGTGCGCGCACATGCGCATACCAGCACGCACCGGGGTGGCTGGCGTTGGGGGCTGGCTGCTCTCTCTGCTCCGGTACAATCTGCTTGTCTCCATGGTGCCTGTTTCCACACACGCTTGCTTTTCAGAAAGTCGCTGGGATTGTTTATTCCACCCCCGGCCTGGGCGCCCGCCAAGGTGCTGCAGGCACTTGTTTATCTTCTGGTGCGTAAGTGTGTGTGTGGCCCCCAAGCGGCAGACCGATCGGGACACTGCACACACACTCGACGCGGGTGTGAGTGACCGTGCTGTCACAAGGGGAGCCCAAACTCCAGGTCTACGCGGACATGGGGGTAAAGCTAACTGTGCAGCAACTCCAGCTGGACACATCAGCACTCCAGCAACGCCCAAAGTTCCGGGAAAGCGTGAGACGCATTTGCCCTGGGTTTGGTCTCCTGCTCCAGTTCACCCCTAGAATAAATCACTGTATAGCAATTGGCCAGACCTTACTCACGACCCACCCTAGAGCTGCCTGCCACAAAGACTGGAGCAAGGAGGTGGTCCCCCAAGGAAAACAGAGGTGCTACCTGCTGGGTTTGCCAAAACAGCAGCATCCTACGCAGGGCAGGCTCTTGCTGAATTGTTTTTTCTCAGAGCACTGAGAGACTAGTGCCATCTATGGTGAAGGGAGGTTCAGAGAGACCTTGATCAAGGCCACGCAGCTGGTAACTGGCAAAGCCAACACTGAACCCGCATGCACTGCCTCCCTGTCTGTTTTGAGTTTCTCCTCTGCTTTAGAAAGCATCTTGTTTTGTTGCCTGGAATTTGCTTTGTTTTGTTTTTTGAGACAAGGTCTCACGGTGTAGCTCAGGCTGTCCTGGAACTCTCTATGTAGACCAAGGCTGGCCTCAAACTCACATCAATCCCCTTGCCTCAGCCTCCAGAGTGCTGGGATTCCAAGCAGGTGCCACCACACCCAGGTGTATTTTTTTTTTAATGTTTTATCAGAAGCTCCCTTGGGAACAAGAGTAGTCAGAGAGTGTGGCAGAAGGAAAGGGGCACTGAAGGTGCCTTCACATGGCCCTGACCACATCCCCTCAGATGCTCTGACCACTTCTGTGTCCACCAGCAGGACTCCCTACAGCAAATACCCACATCTTTGTCAAAGGGACCCTCTCAGGCTGTTGGGACTCATTCCCCCCAATCCAGGCATTATGGGTCAGAAGTGCCTTGGAATTAACACACAGCTCCATGCACCCAGAGCCATCCTTTAAGCAACATCTGCCAGGTATTGGGATATGCATACCCCAGATCCCTTGCCTCTGCTCAAAGGGATATTCTGAAGTGTATATTTACCCCATTTTCCAAGACTTGCCTACAGAGTTAAGCTCCACTCACCCACTGTGGTGGTTGGCTTGATAATGACCTCTCATTGGCTGCCTTCCCTTCCTGGGTCACCTTGTCATTTTCCCGCCAGTGTCCTTGCACCTCAAAAATAAACCACGTGTCTTCAGTCTTTACCCCAGGCTCTGTGAGCCACCCCAGGTATCTGGATCCAATCTCTCCTTCCACCTCAAGCCCAACCCTTGTGTCTCCTCTGCTGGCATCTTTCCCTCTGTCCTGGGCCCCAACCCTCAGGATTTCAGTGCCTTCAAGTCTTCTTAACTTCCTGTCTCTCTCTGTAGACTGCCAAACCTCTTTTCTCTTTCAGAGCCCAACCTATCTCCTTGCTCATTCCTTTTCCTTCCTCCCATTTACTCATCAACCTGCCCTTCACCAAGTCGACCTCCCATCCCCCCCATCACTCTACTGACTGTGCTCTCACGTTTCCAGTTACACCTTTTCCAATCCAGAGGATACCTTGCAGGACACATTTTTGTCTTCCTGATGTGGCTGACACTGTCTTCCTTTGGGAACATTCTCTCCCCTTGGCTTCTGAAATGTCACACTCTTGGGTTCCTACTGGCTTCTCAGAACTCTGCCTTTCATTCTGCTCTGCAGCCTCCTTTCTCTGGCCAGTCTCTTAATGTCAGGGTTCCTGGGGCTGACCCGGGGCCCTTGTGCCTCCTTGTTTAGTTTACACTCTCTCTCCATGTGCCCACATTCTTCCAATGACCTCCACCCTCAGCTCTTAGTTGATGGGCTTCCTAGTCTGTCTGCCCCTGAGGCCACTTCAGAGCTCAGCTCTGGACTCAGATGCCTCAGCGGGGCCACCCCACAAACTCCTCCTTTCCCCAAGACTCGTCAGATGTATGTCCCCCATCCGCCTGGCTCCCCAAGGCAGAACCTCAGAGGGGCAGCAAAATCCTCTCTCCCTTCACACCCATATCCACCCCATAACCAAGGCCTATGGTTTTATACCTAAACAGGCACTGAGCCGCCTCCTCCTCTTTATCCCAACAAAGGCTGCCGTGGTTCATTTATCATCATCCTTCGCCCGAGCAACTGCCATATCCTCCCCACTGTGCATTGGCTCTGATCCTGTCCACCTTCATTGTGCTCCGGGGGAACGTTTTAGATCAAGACTGGATCTTGCCACCTTTCATGTTTTATGAACCTCCCCAAGCCTCAATTGCTTTATCTGTATCATGTGGCCAATAATGTTTACCTCAAAGGGATGTGTGAGTGTGTGTGAACTGATGAATGTGGAATAAGGTTTGTAAACTCTGAGGCTAAGTGCCCTTGTGGGCAGTGAATGATCCATTTTCAACACCAGAAATATTAGGCAGCAGCCCGGGGGGTGGGGGTGAGGTGGGTTGGGTTGGTGTTGCTGTCCGTGGTGCTGAAAATTGGTCCGGTACTTTGCAATTTTCTCCTTTCCCTGGGATGCTGGCTGAAGACTCTGGTCCCATGGATTTTAAATCCTCATTTGCTATTTAGATTTTTTTAAAAAAATTTAAAGGTCAAGGTGACTTGTAGTTCATCAGATAAGGGATGAGACTAAAACATAAGAGTTACGTGTTAGCTGGCAGGAGTTAAATTGCATAAACCCATAATCCCAGAACTACTCCTAACTAGCTTTGTGACCACAAAAACTTATCTGTATATTTTCTTTTCAGAAAATGTAAATATAATACATTAATATTGATTGCTGCTGAGTAATTGGAAATTGAAATTGGGTGAAACCTGCAAACAAAATCTTAACATTATATGTGCCTAGGTTTCATTAACATTGTCGTTGTTAGGTTCTGTCGAGTCGGTGTCCGACTTGTAGCGACCCAAGGAACAACAGATGAAACACTATTGTCGTGCTTCTCTGGATTTTCAATGGCGGATTGTTTTTGGGAGTGGGTTGCCGGGTCCTTTACCATTTTTAGTAGGTGGCTTCATAGTTCAGGCGCGAGAGGGTTTTATCACCTTCCGGACTATTACAAAGTTGGTTTTTCCTCTGGGAAGTCCAAGGGGGAGGGCACGGCTTCTCTGCGGGGAAATGTGGAAGGAGTGGACAGTGAGTCCTGTGCCCTTGGCAATTCAAACTCAACTGGAAGCCCCTGAACAGTTACTTCAGGAACCCTCATTCTTCCGAGACCCCAGTGAGGTGTACATATTAGGAAATGGGCTCAAAAAGGGGAAATGACTTGCTCGTGTGTATGCAGGAGGAGAACCCGGCTTACAGAGACCGGAGGGTGGGCGGACATCCAGTTGGGGAGGCCAGCAGAGGGAGAATGGAAGGCGCCTCCCAGCAACACCACCGCTTGCGCCCCAGCCACTCGAGGGAGCGTGGGCAGCTGCGAGACAAAGGGCTGGGGGCGGGGTGGAGCGGAGGGGAGCAGAGAAGGCCGGAAGTGCGGCCGAGGGGGAGGCGGGAAATTTCCCCGCAGAGGGAGCTTGGAGATCGCGATGACCTGGGTCCCTGTGCCGGCGCCGCCCGTCCCAGCGGCCGCCCCTGTCTGAGCAGCACCTGCCTCCTCGGTAAATCGAGAGCGCGTGCGCTCGGCGGCGCCGAGATCCCGGGGCACCGCGCCCTGGGGAGGCGCGCGGCCAGTGGGCAGCCTCTGCGCCCTTGGTGTCCTGGTCTGTGAAAGGGAGGCTCGCCGGGGAAGGGCGGGGAGCCCAGGCGCCCCGGGTCTGCGGCGAGGGGCGGCAGGCGAGGGCGCCCCTCCTTCCCGAGGGTCCCGCTCTCCCGCCGACACCGCCCCCTCCCGGCTCCGAGTCCCCAGTCGGCCAGCGCGCATGCCCGGGGCGGGGCGGGGCGGGAGCGCGGAGCCGGCGCGGCTCGGGCACGGCGGCGCGGAGTCCGCGGTCCGCCCGCCAGCCGGCCGGAGCCTGGCGAGGCCGATGGGCGGCGGCGGCGCGGGAGCCGGAGGGCGACGCACCCTGGAGCCGGAGCCGCGGCACTGCTGGTAAGCGCCGCCCCGCACGCGCGGCTGCCTCCGGGCGAGCGGTTTCCGTCCCCTTCCTCCGTTCGCGGCCATTCTGCAGCCGCGGTCCGGGGACCTCAGAGCCCCCCGCGGGGTTCCCTCGCTGCGCGCAGCAGGCGCCCTGTATGTGCTGCGCCCGCGGCGAGGGGCGGCGGGTGTCGGTTTCCAGGCTCCTCGCCGGGGTGGGGCGGGGCGGGGCGGGGGCGGGTCCCGCAGCCCCGGCCGGAGCCCCGAGGGGCCCGAGGTCCTGGCTGTCTCGCGTGTAGGACTGGGGCCCCGCGTCCGGCCTCGCAGCCGCTGGCTGCTTTGTTCCGCACGGTGGTGCGGGAGGGGGCGCTTCCCGCCACCGGGGGGAGGGGGCCGCCGGCGTTGATTCATCTCCCTGGAGCGAGGTGGACGCTCGAACGGCTCCACTGGCACCACCGAGCACACTCGCAGTCGCACACCCAGGGTGGCACGCACTCCAGAACGCGGTCACACACTCCACCGTCGTTCCCAGGCAAGGCCACGGGTCTACACACACACACACACACACACACACACACACACACACACACACACCCCTATGGCCTTCGGTCATTCTGTCAGGCTCAAACATACAGCCACCTGTGCACCCACCCAGGACACCGAGTGGGAGCCTTGCGTACCCACCACACACAGCTACACACTCACACCCACCATCCGGGATCATAGCATATTCAACGACAGACTCACAGCCACCTTGCTCTGGCCTTCTGTGCCTGCTCACACCGGCTCATAATGTCTGCTTGTACCCCCAGCCCCTGGAGTAGCCTGTCACATTGTGCACACCCTCCCTATCACACTGTCTCCTATCTTACCTTCAACCCTCCCCCGCAACTAGCCCAAGTTTGGCCAACCCTGAATATCCATTCTTGCCCTTCTAGGGATGGATGGACGTCAGATGGACAGATGGCGTAGGGACTGTTTCTAGAAGAAGGTCCGATTGTCACCGTTTGCTAGATTCCTTCTCCCACTAGAAGTCCCAAACAGGAGGCAGTGGTCCTCTGAGGGCACTGGGAGATGAGCGGAGGGCAGCAGGCTGGGACTTTCGGTCACACTCAGGGGCATCCAGGATTGCCAAAGCCCCAGAAGCCTCCGTGGGTCTCATTACCATGGGAGAAGATGTTTGCAGATGCCTGGTGGCTCTGGCCCTGCTTGGGGGTGTAGGGATGGCTCCAGAGTGGGAAGAAACCCTAGAGGGAAAAGAGGGGCCACCAGGTCTCTTGCATTGACAGCAGCTACTCTGCGTGCAAGCTTGACACAGGCACCTGTACACATGCCCAGGCCAGGTCTCCCGACAGTAAGCCCACGAGGCCGTGTGGTCACACATGCACACCCACAGGATCCCATGGCCGGCCCCCGTAAGGTGCAAACACACAGGCCATTGTGCCCACACAGGTTATTTGGTTGCCCGGCAAGCTTTGCTTTAGCAGAACTCTGGAGCCAGGTCCTGGCCCCAGATTGTTCTAAGCTGGCACAGACCTCCACAAGCAGTCTGTTCACTCCTTTGCACACCAGGTGAGCTGGCCGGTACACCTACACGGTCATTTCAACCTTCTGGCTCAACTGGTCGCCGTCACCTGTTTATGTCTGAGTGTACAGCTCATCTGTCCATAGGGTGTGCTGTTCCCACAGGTGAGGGTATGGGTGCAGGGACTCGCGCTTTCTCTGTTGCATGTTGCCTGATACTCTTGCCTGTGGGGTCCACGGGATCACACACGAGTGGGAGCTCTCGGGTTCATCCATGGCTTTATATCCCATCTCAGCCTCTACACCCCCTCTGCTGGGAGAGTCTTTCCCTCCCTCCTCGTCTCTTTTCTCTTATTAACCCTTCAGGTCTTAGTTTAAATGCCTCTTCCTCTAGAGAGCCTTCTTTGCCCACCAGCTTCCCCTGGGTTCACACAGCCCCTTGTTCTTTCCCTCTGGATGTATCCGTTTGTACCTCTACATCCTGGCCTAGACCTCATGTCCCCAAGGAACAGAAAGGGGTCATAAGAGCCAAGTGTTAGTGTCCAAGATCTTGGCTGACAACTGAGAAGAACCCAGGCTTTGGGCTCAGATGCAACTGGCCTTGAGCCACAGCCTCCCCTTTCCCCCAGCTGTGTCCCCTGGGTCACGTCCTTTGCCTGACTCGAGTGTCCTCATCGGTGGAAGGGAAAGATCGTGTCCCCTCATTGCACTGTGACGCGGTGTGGATGATAAAATGAACCTGAGTACTGGGCTCAGGGCCTCGCACACAATGGGAGAGGTGGGTTCTAGTGACGAGGGCGGGAGGGAGACAGGGGGACCCCAGGCCCCGGCTGCGTTTTGGAATAGAGGCCGGAGGATCCTGAAGTTTCCTCCCGGAGCTTCAGGAAGGGCCCAGCAGAACAGTTAGCAGCAGATCCTCTGGCATTTTCTCTAGGTAAAAAGCCCCCAGCACACAGATAGGGAAACTGTGGCCTCGAGAGTAGAAAAACTCACCCAGAATCAGCGACTTGACGCACATTGTTCTGCCTCCCTGGCCAGGCCCTTTGTCCCTACCCTGGACCCAATCCCATTGTGGTGTTAGTTATTGTCAGGTGCCGTCGAGTCGAATCCGACTCATAGTGACCCTCATAGGGATTTCCCTGGGTAACTGTTCCAGGACTGACAAGTGGGAAGCCAGCCTCTTCCAGGGAGGTTTGCGAAGGGGCATGGCACCAGCGGGGCTATGCTGGCCTCTCGGAACCTCACCTTCTGTGCTTGATTTATGCAAGGTCCCTTCTTGCCTTTATTGGCATCTAGGTCAGGGCCAAAACTTAGGTGGCTGCAGGCCAGGAGGGTAACATACGTGAGGGGCTGGTGATAAGAAAACGACACCGCTCAATCCATGACAACAGTCAGGCTCATTGTCCAGGACACCATAGGGAGGGGTGGGGACTGTGGCTAATTGGAGAGTCCATGCCCATCAAAGGAGGAAGCCCTGTTCAGCTCCAACAGACTGTTGCTATGTAGAAACCATGCTCAGACAGCCACATTTTAGTCTACAAGGAGAATCTGGAAATCTGATTCTCACATGAAATCTTTTAATTTTTCAATGTTGATCAGCTCACTCCTTTATTTAAAATTGACTATATGTATATTTTTTTAGCACACTGGGTGAAACAAGCATGTCGGAAAACCAGATTTGGCTGAGTTTTGTCTCTGCTGCAGGCCTTCCTCACCCCACCCCCCGCCCCCTCCTGGGAGCGCAGCTGGGGCCTGACAGGCTGAGCAGATAAAAACAGGTCTTCCATGTACACAGCCCAGCCCTAAAAGCCAGCAGAGCCCTGTGCACCCCTCATCTTCTTTAATTCTCACAGCAGCTCTGAGGGAATGAGGAATGAGGTCTTTGGGGTCCCCAGTGAGGAGCAGTGCCCCGCTTGAGGTGACAGAGCCGGTGAGTAGCAGATGGTCTATACTTCTGTCCCAGCTACACACAGGGCACCATAGCTGGCTGGCCATGCTGGTGTGGGGACTCCAGGGTTAGGCTACCAGGGCAGACATGTGGAGTCGTGGGGATCCGGAGGCCCCTTCCTTTAGCCTTTTCTGAGCCCTTCCATCTGCAGTGTACTCCTTACACACCTGCCAGGCAGCTGTTGAATCCCTACTTTCCAAGGGAGGAAACTGAGGCAGCCATGGAACAGATCTTGGCCCCACAGGAGCCTGGGCCCTTCCTCCTGCCTGTCTGCATCACTCTGGCCTATAACAGCCTTTTCCACTGCCCCAAGGAACTGACAGATGAGAAGTCACATACCAAGGTTGAAACTGACCTGCAGTTCTTTTATTTGGTCTTCATGCTGCTTAAAAAATGAGCCAATATTTAAAACGTACCGAATACTGCTGGGGGAGGTGGTGCTAGCCTCTAAGTCCAGCAACTGGGGAGGCAGAGGCAGGAGGGGCTGATGGTTTCTAGTTTGCTACAGTCCCCACCACTCCCTCTGTGTGGCTCACTCTGAGGATGTCAGGAGTCTTTAATCATCGCCTTTCCTCTGTTGTTTTCCTTACGGGATAAAAAGTATCTATTTCTATGCAAATCACTGTCAAAAGGCAAAAAATGAAGACAGATACCACTCCAGTCTGATGTCTGTCTGACCGCTGTAGACTGGGGACCTTCCAACTTCTCATTTTCAGGCTGATGAAAACCAGATCCAAAGAGTTCCAGCCATCCCTCTCTTGGGCTTCACACCTGTCTCCCATCTGACTCCTGCATGACCCCCCATAAGTCCTACAGGGACCCCCAAGTCTAGTGCCTCACCAGCCTCTGCAAAACTGTTCCTTCTGTGTCCAAATCCTCGGGATGACTCCCATCCCCTCAAGTCTCAAGCTCAAAGCCTTGGGAGCCCAGCGGTGAACAGTATCAACTGAATCCCCATCAGTAACCAGAGGTCTAGGCAAGGACGCAGAGGTATAAATGGATACTTCCAGGGGGAAGGGCTGGGATTTGGCTCAGTGGGTAGAGCACTGCGCTGCAGTCTCTGAGGTCCCAAATTCAATTCCCAGCACCACAAAAATGGGAGAAGGACCTGGCAATCCACTCCCAAGGCAATCCCGAAGTAGTCAGCCATTGAAAACCCTATGAGGGTCGCTATGAGTCAGATACCAACTCGACGGCACCTAACAACAATCCAGAGGGAAAGAACAAGGGGCCGTGTGAACCCAGGGGAAGTTGGCGGGCAAAGAAGACTCTCTAGAGGAAGAGGCATTTAAACTAAGACCTGAAGTGTTAATAAGAAACAAGAGACAAGGAGGGAGGGAAAGACTCTCCCAGCAGAGGGGGTGTAGAGGCTGAGATGGGATATAAAGCCATGGATGAACCAGAGAGCTCACGTGTGTGTGCGTGTGTGTGTATATGTGCTTTAGGGGTGGGAGTGGTAATGAAAAATAAATCCCAGCAGCTAAATAGGTATATAGGGGCATTGTTGTTGTTAGATGCTGTCGAGTCGGTATCTGATTCATAGTGACCCTACCTACAACAGGCAAAACACTATTGTCAGTGCTTCTCTGCTATTCATAGGGTTTTCAATGGCAGATTGAATTTTGGGAGTGGGTTGCCGGATCCTTCTCCCAAGCCTACAGCACCTGGTGTTCCCAGGCAGTCTCCCATCCAAGTACTAATCAGGCCCGACCCTGCTTAGCATCCGAGATCTGACGGGATCGGATGCCACAGTGGTACGGCTGCAAGCTATAGGGGCATAGAAGCACATTAAAGAAATAGTCTTGACCCTAAAGGTAATAAAGAGTCATTAAAGTTTTCTCCTCTCCAGTTTTTGAAAATGTACAAAGCTGAACGTGTTTGGTATACACTTGTAATCCTAGTAGTCTGGAGGCTAAGGCAGGAGGATTGAACGGAGTTCAAGGCCAGCCTAGTCTATATAGCAAGTTCCAGGCCAGCCTGGGCTACACGGTGCGACTCTGTGTCAAAAATAAATAAATAAATAAATAAAAAGGTACAGGCATGCACCATAAAACATTTTGGTCAATGGCAGACCGCATACAGGAATGTGGCCCCATAAGATTATAATGTAGCTGAAGAATTCCTATCACCAGGTGATGTTACAGCCACTGTAACCTCTTAGCACAATACTTAGCTCATGTGTTTGTGGTGATGCTGGTGTAAACAAACCTACTGTGCTGCCGCTCATAGAAAAGCACAACACAGTTATGCACAGTGCATAATACTTGATTATGATAATAAACAACTATGTCACAGTTTGCATATTTATTTACTATATACCTTTTTATGGGAGGGGGAGTTCTGTTGTTGTTTGTACTGGGGGTTGAACCCAGACCCTCGCACATACTTGGCAAAAATACTCTACTATTGGGCTGTCCCCCAGCCTGATTTTTTTTTTTTTTTTTTTTTGCAGTACTGGGGGTTGAACCTAAGGCCTCATGCTTACATGCTTTGCAAGTGCTGGACCACTGAGCTGCACCCCCAGCCCATTTTTTTCTTTTTCTTTTTCTTTTCTTTCTTTCTTTCTTTTTTCTGAGACAAGGTCTTGCTAAATTGCACCAACTGCCTCTGGTCTCAAACTTGCGATCCTCCTGCCTCTGCCTCCCGAGTCTCTGGGATTGCAGGTTTGCGCCACCGTGCCCGGCTCTGAATTTATTTTTTTAATTGAAGAAAAAATTTCTTTTCTATTGTGAGTACATGATCAGGAGGAGTATTAATCCAGTTTGTTGCCATTGTCATTTTTGTTTGTTTGTTTGTTTGTTTATAGTCCTGGGGGATTGAACCCAGAGCCTTCCACATGCTTTTGCAAGTGGTATACCACTGACCTGCACCCCCAGTTCTTTATTTTAGACAGGGTCTCACTAAGTTGTGCAGGCTACCTCTGGCCTCAAACTCAAGATCCTCCTGCCTCCACTTCCCAGGGGTGTGCCACCACACCTGCCTCATTATACATATTTCATTGTTATTTTTGTTGGGGTTTTTTGTGGTGCTGGGGATTGAGCAAGCATTCTACCACTGAGCTATATCCCCAGCTACTTATTGTTAGAGAGAACTCCTACATATCAATAATAACAGAAAAGTTTACTGTAAGCACCCTGCCCTGTTCCACCAGCAGCGTCCCATGTCCACTGAGTCTCTTGATTGCATGGAGCCCCCACTGAGTCATTGACCCCCACCTCCTAGGTCTGTGTAAGCGCACTCTGTGATGCTCGAACAATGACAAGATCGTCAGCAATGCGTTTCTCAGAGTGGGTCCCTGGTGTTAAGCAATGAATGACTGTCCTGTGTGCACAAATAATCCAAACTCCCACAGCACAAAAGGACATACAAAGAAAAGTCTCTTCCATCCTCAGGCCCCGGGTCTTATTTTTGAGAGGCAATCACCACTAAAAGTTTCATGGGATTCCATGCGGCAATTTTCTTCCTATAAAAAAAACATAAGTAGGGCTGGGCGTGGTGGCGCATGCCTGTAATCCCAGTGGCTCAGGAGGCAGAGGCAGGAGGATCGCAAGTTCGAGACCAGAGGCAGTTTGCGTAATTTAGCAAGACCGTGTCTCAAAAAAAAAAAAAAAAAAAAAAAAAAAGGGCTGGGGTGCAGCTCAGTGGTCCAGCACTTGCTAAGCAATGCAAGCGCGAGGCCCTGGGTTCAACCCCCAGGACCGCAAAACAAAACAAAACAAAACCCGTAAGTGTGTGTTTGACCTTCTCTTTGGCTGCATACGTGGATCCTTGAAGCCATGCCGTCCGTCAGGTGTCTTTGTTCAGTCCGTTTATCTGGGGCATCTTTCCTGACCACTTTACACATTCTAGCAGCTGTGGGGCAGTCCATGCGGTTGTCTAGCATGCAGTGGACATAGCTTTCTGCTTTCTTCTCATCACTGGCCATGCTTCCTTGCACGGCCATCAGTCTATCTGCAGGACCACCCCTGTGGGGGGAGCTCACTGGCTTACATGCCATGTGGACTGTAAGCTTGGGTACAAATTGACTAAAGTCCTTCATAGAGACGATGACAACCCAGGTGATTTCCCAACGGGAGCCAGGAGCGCTTCAGGCCAGGAGTGACATGGCTGGAGCTGCACCTTAGGAAGAGCAGTCAGTCACGGGCGTAACTAACGGTGATTGCGAGCTTACACGCTGCGGGCGTGGCAGTCACTGTTCTTGACTCTGAGACACATCTTGACTACAATAAAATTCCTGCCCTCCTCGAGCTGATTTTTGGGGGTATTTTTTGGTTGGGTTTTTGTTTTGTTTTGTTTTGTTTGTTTTGGAGACCGGGTCTCGATAGGAAGCTCAGGTTTTAGCTTGAACTCACCAATCTTCCTGCCTCTTGAGTGGTGGAATGACAGGCATGGGCTCCTGGCTTGCGTTCTTTTTTCTTTTCCTTTCCTTTCCTTTCCTTTCCTTTCCTTTCCTTTCCTCTTTCTTTCTTTCCTTTTCTTTCTTTCTTTCTTTCTTTCTTTCTTTCTTCTTTCTTTCCTTTTCTCTTTCTTTCTTTCTTTCCTTCTTTCTTTCCTTTTCTCTTTCTTTCTTTCTTTTCTTTCTTTCTTTCTTTCTTTTCTTCCTTTCTTTCTTTCTTTCTTTCTTTCTTTCTTCCTTCCTTCCTTCCTTCCTTCCTTCCTTTCTTTCTTTCTTTCCAAATTCCATTCATCCAGACAGAGTTCCCTCTTTCCTCAGATCTTGGGTCCAGCACCAGGGCCCAGCAACCCCGACCCTAGCCGCTGAGCTGCACCTGCAGTTCCCCCCTCTTTTTAAGCTTTTTACTTTGATACAGGGTCTCATTAAGTTTCACAGGTTGCCTCTGCCCTCACACTTGCAAAAATTCTCTGCCTCAGCCTCCTGAGTCTCTGAGATTATAGGAATGGATCACCATGCCCGGCCCTGGAGCTGACATTCTAATAAGAGAAACACACCTTAAACATTGAACATATATAAGTGATATGTCAGATGGTGACCTTTACTATGGATAAAAGTTCAACAGGACAAGGTGGATGGGAAATGCCAGCCAGGATTCAGAAGGAAGCTCTTTTATACAGGATGGGCCAGGGAAGACTTCTGAGAGTAGACTATGCAGATATCTGATGGGAAAACATTCCAGGCAGAGGAAATGGCCTGTGCAAAGACCCTGAGGCAGGGAGGTATTCAGGGATCAGTGAGGAACCAGTGGGGCTAAAGCAGCATAATGGAGAAGAAAGAATAGTAAGAAGAAAAGCCAAAGAAGGCAAGAGAGCCAGAAAATGCAGGGTCTTGTGGGATATTGAGAGTTTGCTTCTACTTTGCGTGTGATGAGGAGACGCTGCATGATTCTGAGTGGAAGGAGGACGTGATCCGCCTTGGGTTTTACCAAGAGTTCTCTGACGGCCGTGTGGATAGGAAACTGGATGGGGTGAAGGAAAAGGCAAGAGGCATCCAGGTAAAAGATGGCGAGGGTTTAGCTCAGGGTCATGGCTGGATTCTGTGTGTATTTCCAAGGTAGATTCATTATGTTTTGCTGCTGGATGGGACATGCAGCATGAAAGTCAAGGGTGACTCTAGGGATTCTGGCCTGGGCACGAAATGGTTTTGGAGCAGGTGTGTGGGGAAGGAGGCCCTTGGCTCTCCCGGGCTGCTGAGTGCACAGGGGAACAGAGCAGCTCACGGATCCAGCTGCCTGCTGGACCCTCTTCCAGAATGTTCCCCAGGCACTTAAAATTCAGCTCATCCAAAACAGAGCTCCCTCTTTCCCCAGGTCTTGGGTCCAGCACCGGGGCCCAGCAACCCCGACCCTAGCCAGTATCCTGGGGGCCCCCTCACCGTCACCCACTGCAGCCAGTGGGTTCCATCGGTTTTCCTCTGGATCTCTCTGGCCTGCGTGTATCTTTCCTCTCCGGGACTTTGCTGTGCCATCGCTCACTAGACCGTTGCAACTGCTCAGGGCCCGTTGCAGAGGGAGCCACAGGAGTGAAGGAGGGATTACCCCAACGAGAGATTGAGTGAATAGTTGACTCGCACCTTTGCGGGTCTTGGCCTCCCCTATTCCTCCTGTAGCCCAGTCTCCACGTCACCCCAGGGCACTCTTTGAAAACATGCACATCTGGCCATGTCCCTCCCTTGACTATAAAACATCCACAGGACCTACACGCACACAAACTGGTGGCCTACAGACATTTTTTTGGCCCATATAGTGTTTGGGGGTTTTATTTAAATTTTGAATTAATTAACATATTTTATATCAAAATCTGGATTTCCCACTTAAGATAATAAAATAGCTAGTACTACCCAGTTTCATTTCCCCAGGATAGCACTTAGCTCTTTAGACGGGGTGTGCCCTGTGCAGTCTGCCGTAGTCCCCACCACTCCCTCTTGTTTTATACCAGCCTCACTTAAATGACCTACCTGGCCCCTGTGGCATCAGATATGCAGCTCCTGGCCTAGAGGACAAATGTGTAGTTATTTGGTAGTATATTAAATGGGGTGGGGCTGATAAGGGTGAGGAGATGGTTGAAAGGTCACATGTGCCCGTGGCCAAATTGTAAAGGGCTTTGAATGCCATTTTAAGAAATCCTATCCAGGCCAGGCGCAGTGGCACACACTTGGCATCCCAGCTACTCAGGAGGCTGAGGCAGGAGGACTGCAGGTTCGAGGCCAGAGGCAGCCTGCACAACTTAGCAAGATCCTGTCTCAAAATAAAACATAAAGCCGGGGCACGGTGGCGCACGCCTTTAATCCCAGCGGCTTGGGAGGCAGAGGCAGGAGGATCGCAAGTTCGAGACCAGACACAGTCTGTGTAACTTAGTGAGACCCTGTCTCAAAAAGTCAAAAAACAAAAGAATGGGCTGGGGGCACAGCTCAGTGGTCCAGCACTTGCAAAGCATGCAGATGTGAGGCCCTGGGTTCAACCCCCAGTACTGCAAAAAAAAAATAAATAAATAAATAAATAAAAATAAAAATAAATTTAAAAAAATAAAAAATAAAGAAGTTGGGGGTGCAGCCAGTGGTAGAGTAGTTGTCTAGCTTGTGTGAGGCCCTGGGTTCAACAGTCTTGCAGAAAAGAAAAAAGAAGGAAGAAATCCTATGCAGAGGGCTGCTGACTATGAGGGGCCATGATTGAGTTCATATATTTACAGTCCAGGCCCTCTGGACAGGAGAGGAGCAGATGGGGACAGAGAAGGCAGTGAGAGGCCTGGGCTGCTGGGAGGAAGGTGATGTGGGGGAGGCCAGGGTGAAGGCGCTCCTCACAGAGTCTGCCCTAAGTCTGAGTCTGCTCCCTCTGTTTCAGAACCAGCCAGCAGCCTGGGGCTCAAGCATGGCCGTGAGGGTCGACATGCAGTGCTGAAGACCCAGCCTGGCTCCAGCCACTTCACAAGGACTCCAGCCCCCCAGGACCCTTCTGCTACCCACAGGATGGGAGCCTGGGCACTGAGGGCCCGGCCATGAGGGACGGCCGCCCCTCCCAGCAGAAGGCCAGCCCCGCCCCCTCCAGGCACACCCCCAACCAAAGCCCAGGCATGGCATCTAGACACAGCAGCCCCAGTGAGGCTGCGGAAGGGGCCTCCTGCTCTGTGGGCCCTGCTGGGAACTTGGCCTGCCCCTCTCCCACCTGCATCCCTTCCCCAGGGGCAGCTGCCAAGGAGACATTGGAGCCACATGGAGCCCCCATCTCAGGGACCCCTGAAACTACCTTGTCTGGGAAGCCAGAGCCTGTGCCCTTGGTGAAAACTGCTCCTACATCCCCAGAGAACAGAAATCCTGTGTTCTTGGAAAAGACGGATTCCAAGTCCTCAAAGCAGGCAGATTCTACTTTTCTGGGAAAGGAAGAGGCTGGGTCCTTGAGGAAGGAGGATCCTGTGTTGACAGAAAAGACGGAGCCTGCAATCTCTGGAAGGGAGGATCCTGTGGCTCCTGGAAGGATGGATCATATAACTCCCAGAAAGGAGGATCCTGGGTCCTTGGGAAAAGTTGACCTAGTGTGCTCTCCCAAGGAGGATCTAGTGTCTGCAAGGAAGGAGGATCCTGGGTCTTTAAGAAAGGTGGATCCTGTACTCTCAGGCAAAGTGGATCCTGCATTCCCAAGAAAGGAGGAGCCCAAGTACTCTGAAAAAGAGCACCTAGTGTCCTCAAAAAAGGTGGGCCCTGTATCCCTGGGGCAGGCAGATATTGTGTCCTTGCGAAAGAAAGATCCTGGGCCCTCAGGAATGGTGGGTCCTATGGCCTTGGAAGGCACAGGATTCACATCCCCAGAAAAGCCAGATCCTGGGCTCCTGGGAAAGCTGACTCAAGGGTCATCAGGAAAGATGGAGCCCGTATCTTCTGGAACAATGGCTCCTGGGTCTTCCAAAAGAGTGGATCCTGCGTCCACCAGAAATGCAGAGACTGAGCCCTCTGCAAAAGAGGACTCCCGGTTCCTTGGAAAGATGGACCCTATCTCCTCAGGAGAGAGGGGTCCTGTGTCTGTGAAAACGACAGAAACGGTGTCTGCTCAGCAGGTGGATGGCAGGTTTTCCGGAGAGATGGATCCCACATCTGTGAAAAGTGAGGGTCTTGTGTCTTCAGGAAAGGTGGGGCCCGTGTCCTCAGGAAAGCCAGAGCCCTTGTCTCCTGGGCAGGCAGCACACGTGTCCATGGGAAAGACAGAAAGCATGTCCTCAGGAAAAGAGGACCTGGCATCTTCTAGAAGGGCGGATCCCGTGCCCACTGTGGGAAACATAAAAACATCTTCTGAAAAAGCAAATCCTGAGTCTTTGGAGAAGACAGAGCCTGTATCCTCAGTGCCAGGGGATCTCAGAGCCCTGGGGCCTGGAGCACCCCCATCTCTAGTAAAACCTGAGGTAGTGACTAAGGGAAATGGAGCTCCGCAGTCCCTGGAGAAGGCAAGTCCCACAGCCCCAGGGAAGGCTGTTCCCCTGGCCTCGAGCAGGGGAAAGGCAGAAACTGCCCCCTCTGGAGAAGGGGACTCCATGTCTGTAGGAAGGGTGGTTCCCACAACGTCAGGAAAGACAGCCCTGGCGTCCCCTGAGAAGGAGGATCCCCTGGCCTCGGGAAAAGCAGGACCTGTCCCAGAGGGAAAAGTGGATCCTCTGCCTCCAGAGGCGGGCGCTCCCGTGAACTCCAGGAAGGCTGAAGTCAGGGCCTCGGGGGAAGCGGAGCGGAAGTCTGGGGGCCAGGCAGAAACACAGCTCCCTGGGCAGGAGGGTGCCACTCCCTCAGGAAAAGCCCAGGTGCTATCTTTGCAAAAGGAGCAGCCCGGGGCGTCTGGGAAGGTGGATCCCGCATCCTCCGGACCAGCAGACCCCGTGGCCTCAGCGAAGGTGGAGCCTGTGTCCTTGGGGACTGCCGATTCTGCGTCTCCCATAAATGCAGAGTCCCCCTGCCCCGGAAAGGCGGCTCCCGTGACTCTGGAGGTGAAGTCCTCCTCTCTCGGGCAGTCAGACGGCAAGACCTGCGGCCCTGCCCTATCTCACCGCGATGCCGGGAGTGGTGGGGACCTGGTGGAGCCAGAGACCACTCCCAGCAGTGAGGCCACCAGCCTTGGCCAGAAAGACACAGTGGCCGCCGCGGCGGAGAGGAGCCCCAGTGCGGAGGCCGCAGCTCCCCCGCCGGGGCCGCGGACTCGTGACAACTTCACCAAGGCGCCATCGTGGGACGCAGGCGCCCCGCCGCCGCCGCCGCCGCGCGAGGACGCGGGCACTCAGGCGGGCGCGCAGGCCTGCGTCTCTGTGGCCGTGAGCCCCATGTCTCCGCAGGACGGTGCGGGCGGCCCGGCCTTCAGCTTCCAGGCAGCGCCGCGCGCGCCCAGCCCCGCGCCCGGGCCGCCGTCGCGCCGGGACGCGGGCCTGCAGGTGTCGCTGGGCGCCGCCGAGACGCGCTCCGTGGCCACCGGGCCCATGACGCCGCAGTCCGCCGCACCGCCGGCTGTGCCGCCCGCCTTTCCCGAAGTGCGGGTGCGGCCGGGCTCGGCCCTGGCGGCCGCCATGGCGCCCCAGGAAGCGGCCGAGCCGGTGCGCGACGTGAGCTGGGACGAGAAGGGCATGACGTGGGAGGTGTACGGCGCCGCCATGGAGGTGGAGGTGCTGGGCATGGCCATCCAGAAGCACTTGGAGCGGCAGATCGAGGAGCACGGCCGCCAAGGGGCGCCCGCGCCGCCGCCCGCCGCCCGCGCGGGCCCGGGCCGAGCGGGCTCGGTGCGCGCCGCGCCCCCCGAAGGCGCCGCCAAGCGCCCGCCCGGCCTGTTCCGCGCGCTGCTGCAGAGCGTGCGCCGGCCGCGGTGCTGCTCGCGGGCGGGACCCACGGCCGAGTGACCCGCCCCCGTTTTGTACGCCCGGGTTTCCAACCTTCTCAGGCTCTGTTCTTGATCCCAGACCCTCCTTGGCTCTCGGCCGGCCTCGGAGGGGCGGGCAGCCTATAGGGGCTTCTCACCTTTCCTGTCCCTCTCTTCCCAGACACACAAATGAAGCCCCTCTACCCAGTCCCCTCGTGGCCAGGAGCCCACGATCGGAACCCCGACGCCGTTGTGCACCTTCACAGCTCTCGGCTCCACTCCCTTGGGTCACACTGGGCAAGCACGGGGACCTGCTCAGCACCCCACCTCCCCACCCCTCACCCCCAGAGTTGAGGCCGGCTCCTGAGATGGCCAGACTGGGGCGTTGAGACCCCGCGTGGGGCCAGCGCCCTGGAACCAGGAAAGACTGCATGCAGATCTCTAAGGGTCCTCCACGTATGCAAGGATTGGCTTGTGACCCACCCCCACCCCCACCCCCGCCTAGTGTGCGGGGACCCGGATGTGAGGCCCTGGACAGCCTGTGAGTCTAGGAACGAGTGTGAGTGGTCTCCACGCAGTGCTGGCCCCTGTGGCGGGGCATGTTTGCATGCTATTGGTGGTCTGTCCCCAACTTCTGTCTTTCACTAACCTGGCCCATCCCCCAGCCCTGTCTCCTCTCCCACGGTGTCACTGGATCACAATTCCCATAGAGGCCGAAGGCCAGGAAAGGCCCTGGGGCTCAGCTGAGAGGGAGAATCAGAGAGGTCATAGAGGGTCTCAGGTAGGACTGGAGGTCACAGGCTCATGGAAGGTCCTGGGCCACTGGCAGCTTGGGGGACAGCTGGTCTTGGATACTGGAGACAGGATGAAGAGTTCATTCTGCAGCCACAGTTGTCTTTTAAAGGGCCCCTCTTCAGCCCCTTGTTACCCCTGTGCTGTGAGCCCCCACGAGTCCCTTGTAACCACTCTTAACGCCCTTATCCTCATCCCTCCAGCCTCAGTTTTTGGCTACAAACTGTCACAGTACACATTGGTAATAAAATCTTTCCCCAACCCTGTGTGCACTGATTATTGAAAGCAGAGAGCAAAGGCCCAGCATATATTAGCATATATTAGCATATATTACATCTCGGGACGGTGGGTGCAGGGAGGCTGTTGGGGCACCTCTGCCCAGGTGGGCCAGAGGACTGGGGGCCTCTGTCACAGGTCTGTGGTGTCCAGGCCGGCGTTGGTGAAGGACAATCCCTCCTGCTGCCGTCCCCTGGTGCCCGCTGGCCTTCCCGACAGCACAGTGCTCAAGGGCTCCGGATCTGGTTCCAACGGTCTGTGCTGAGGCTGCTTCTAGGGGGAAAGGGAGGGAAGGCGTGAGGAGGGGGTGAGCTCCCTAGGATCCAGGGGAGTGGATGGGGCTCCAAGCCCATCACAGATGGCTCCCAGGCTAGGCAGCCCTCCTCACTCCCCGCTGCCGCTCCTCTTGGGACCTCAGGCTCCTGGCTGGGACAGATGGGCTCAGGTGAAGAGGGGCCTGGGGGAGTTGGTCTGGCCTTTGCCCCATCCGCAGACGGAGGAGCATTCTGGCCTCCTGCCCAGGCCTGGAGAATGTCCAGCCCTGTGTCCTTCCTATGCCAAGGAACTTGTCTACCACAGTTCCTGCCACCCCATGGCAAGCCTGCACTGGGTAAGGCCCATCCGTTCCTGAAGTATCCCGGAAGCCCTCTGTGGCAGGGCAATGTCCTTCATTTTATATCCGTGGAAACAGACTCAGGGGACTCTGCTGGCCACGAAGGGGCGCAGTGGGGTTGGGCTACGAGCCCGGCGGATCCCCAGTGCTGCCCCCGGTTGAATGTGGCATCCCCTTCTGCCACCCTCAGAGACATGTCACCTCAAGGTCCCACCTGCCGCCCATCATGGCCCCCACACATCTCTCCTGTCCTCCATCTGCTCCTCCCCACACGCCACGCCGGTCACTCACCCTGCCACTCACACATGCACCTCCCAGGGGACGACCCGGCCCCCAGGCGGCAGAGACACCACAGCGCCAAAGCCCCAGCCACCACCACCCTCTTCAGGTTCCTCCCCAGGCTTTTTCCAGCCTTGGACTGGTCCGGTCCCTGCTACACACTGGGACATCTGAGGGGCCTGGGGGGGGGGGTACACATCCCAGCAGAGTTAGCACAGTGCCGCCCAGGATGGTGTGACCTGGTCCCTGGACCCAGATACCTGACTTCCGGTCTGCACCTGCCCGGCAAGCTGACTGACCTTGAGCAGGTCAGCGCCCTCTCTGGCTCCGTGGCCCTGCTGCTCACTTGCCAAGGGGGTATTGGACAGTGTGACACTAACACCTTGCAAACACATCGATGGAGCTGTCGGGAGGTCACAGCCCGCCGGGCATTGGTGGACAATGACCCTAGCTGAGTCCCCCACCCAGCCATGAGAGAGGAGGACACAGGTGTCTCCTGAGAAGGCTCTGAGGCCTCCTGGGCCTGATGGGTAGCTCCAAGGCCACCCCGGCTGTACAAGAGGGGGCGGAGCCTGGGGCAGCTTCCGCCCTCCCAGGACCCAGTCTTGGTGGTACTGGAGGTTGAACCCAGAGCCTCATGCTTGCCTGCTTTGCAAGTGCTGGACCACTGAGCTGCTCCCTCCATTCATTTTTTAACTTTTTTGAGACAGGTTCTCACTAAGTTACGCAGACTATCTCTGGTCTTGAACTTGCGATACTCCTGCCTCTGCCTCCAGAGCTGCTGGGATTACAGGTGTGCGCCACCGCGCCCGGCACAGTCTTGGCTTTCTCAGCTTTGAAGTCTCTCTGTGACAGGGCTCCTCCCTCTACAGTCCGGCCTCTTCCCCTCTCCGCACTCTTTCTCAGAGCTCCTGCTTCTCTGCAGCCCACAAGCCCAGCCCTACGTCAGGGGTCCCTGCCTCTGCTTTCCTCTAGGGGTCCACACTGGCCTCGTGAGGGGGCCTTGACTCCATCAGGCAGGGCCACTCCCTTCTGGCTTGGTTCCCCAGAGTTGTTGCCTCAAATCATTTTCACACAGAGACAAGCCTTACCCAGGGGCTACCTAGATTGCCACGCCCGACCCCCATCCCTGGGGCCCATCCAGAGGCCTCGCTGCCAGATTTTCTGCACTGTGATACACCCGGGCCCCATACAACGTGCTGGTATTTTAAACCCAAGGGTGGCTTTGGTTGATCAGATCCTCCTAAGCAAGCAGTCCTTGAGGAAAAATAAGGACTGAAGCATGAGGACAGGCTGGGAGCCCCGGTGGGACAGGAACCAGATGAGCTCAGGATTTAGGAGCTGGACAGGAGTGATAGCAGGTGGATACCTCTCCTCCTCACAGAATCTCAGACCACTGTGGCTAAATGGGCCTCAGAGAGTTTCTACTCCAGTGGGAGGAGGGGGAGAAGTTCCTTCTGTTTTGGCGTCCCTTCCCCAGCCCACTGGCCAGCTCCAGAGGTCCTCATTCCTGCCTAAATGTCAAAATCCCCTGGGGAGCCAGGCACCATGGCTCATGACCATAATTACAGGTACTCGGGAGGCTGAGGCTAGAGGATTGTGCATTCAAAGCCAGAGGCAGCCTGTGCAACTTAACAGGACCCGGTCTCAAAATAAAAAATGAAAAGGCGACTAGAGGTGCAGCTCAGGGGTAGAGCCCTGCCTAGCATGTGTGAGACCCTGGGGTTAGACCCCCAGTACTGGAAGGAAAAAAAAGAAAGAAGGAAAAAAGGGAAGAAAGAAAGAAAGAAAGAAAGGAAGGAAGGAAAAGAAAAGAAGGAGGGAAAGAAGGAAGGGAAAAGGAAAGGAAAGGAAAAGAAAGCAAGCAAGGAAGGAAGGAAAGAGAAGAAAGAAAGAAAGGAGTGCCCCGAGGAAATGAACATGGTGGTGCAAAAGAATCCCAAGTTCCACGCCACCCTGGGTGACATTGCAAGACCCTGTCTTAAAACAAAACAGAACCACAAACAAAAAAGTCGAGTCCCCGAGGGAGCTTTGACAGCAAACCCTGGATCCACCCTGGGCCACAGAATCAGGAGTGTGACCTGGGCATCAGGATTTTTAGAGATCCCCAGGTGATTCTAAATAGTAGCCCAGGCTGTGACCTCTTGATCTTTTCTAACCAACTAAACTAGTTGACAAATGGCGGTACTGTCATTTATGGGGCCTACCTTCTCTCATTTGCTAGACTATGTTCATTTATCTCCAGACCTCTTCTCCATCAGTGTTTATACAAAGGCTAGCAAGGACAGAACCAGATTTCTGAGCATTTGCTTTGTGCCAAGTGTTTCTTATGCCTACTCTTATTTAATCTTCACAATAGCCCTGAAAGATTGATGTACCGATCCCTATTTACAGATGACAAGACTAAGAACCACTGGCAGGAAGTCATCTACCCAGGGTTGCATGGTTAATGAACAAAGAATAGGGATTCAGCCTCATTCCAAAGGCATGGGGCTTCCTAGGATCGCTTCAGGGAAGTGAGGCTACGCGTGTCAGTAGCAGGTCCCTCCAGCTTTGTCCTGAATCCCATCCCATCAGAAAACGGACCCACGTCGGAAGCCTCAGTCCCCCATCTTGCCTTGATTTTCTGACTGTCCGTATCCAGGTCCACAGAGTTGTCATCCAGGGAATTGAGGCTGTAGGAGAGGGGATGGAGCACAAGTTGTCGGCAGGCCCAGTACTCCCTATCTGTGGCCTTCACCACCACCACCACTACCAACACCACCATCACCACCATCAGTCACTATCACCATAACCACCACCACCACCACCACAACCACCACTATCACCACCACTACTACCATCAACACCATCACCACCACCA
>VMDO01018289.1:0-42573 GCA_007922755.1 Pedetes capensis
TTTTTTTTTTTTTTTTTTTTTTTTTTTTTTTTTGTGGTGCTCATGCATGTGGGGCAAGTGCTCTATCACTGTATTACACCTGCAGGCTAAGGAACACTTTTTTCCCAGCACTTTACTATTCTTAGTGACCTAAAAGAAAAATTCAAAATAAGGATCCATCAGGATAAAATACATCTGATGCAGTTAAAAAAAACAAGTTATAGGTTGTATTCTCTATTGGTCAAACCTAGCCTAAAAATAAACTCATGCATTCTTTTAAGTTATTAAGATTTCAGTTTCTTGATTCTGTGGAATTCAATTTTAAAGGAAGAACATGGAGAGAATGAACATGAAATTGCAATACACTGAGATATTTACTAAATCAGAGAAATCTGAAGCTCCTCTTCCATAGCCAAAACTTATTTCCAAAGAAAAAAATTACTCTCCAGTTAAATTCTCCATTCCAAAATTTAAAAATAGGTTAATTATTATTTTGAACACAAGAATGATATGTTTAGCTGGAATTAAAAACTATAAAATCAGAAGTTCAATACAACAATTTCTCCATACATTTCACATTATTCCTATTATGATCACCTAAAAGCACTCAGATAAGAATTTTAAAGTAAACCTCATTGCTGAACCTGTACATTTTAATTTTATATCAAGAATACCTTCTTAGCCTTTTGGCTAAGATCAAGTATAGTTTTAAACCAAGTGAAATCTGCACTTTCTTTAAAGAAGAATAATTTTACAAATAAAAAATTTAATATGTGATTACCTGTTCTCCAATTATGTTTGGTTTTACTGGCAGACAAGGTAAGTGACAGATGCACATCCTATAACCTAGAATGAAGAATGGCTGGTTGTCTTATCATTGTTCATTAAATATTCAACTAGTGTTAAAAATTATCAGCAAATTGTATTTGACAAGAATAATTGGGATAACCCCTATATTTGTAACATCATAGCTATTTGAGAGTGCTTTAGCTTATATATGAGATAAATGAACAGATAGAAACAAACATGTTGTTGTTAGGTGCCACTGAGTCAGGTCTGACTCATAATGACCCCTGTAGGGTTTTCAATGGCTGATTGTTTTTGAGATTGCTTCAGGAGTGGATTGCCATGTCCTTCTTCCATTATTGTAGTGCTGGGGATTGAACCCAGGACCTCTGAAAGCACAGAGCAGCACTCTACCAACTGAGCTGAACCTCAGCCCAGAAACAAATATAGGAGATCCAGATTCAAATTGGGGTTTTATAATGAATGTTTTATCTTGGATTGATCATTTTGTTTCTTTGGCAGTCAGTTTTGTATCCATTCTCTGCCACTTTCAGATCCACTTCTTTGCCTTAGGCTGTATTTGACGTTATGCAGACTTCTCTTCATCTATATATATATATATATACACATATGTAACTATCTTGGTTCTCTTCCCACCCTTCTTAATCTTATTTACAGATTTTCTTCACTCTCTCATACCCTAAAATGCAGATATTCCTTAGGTATGGTTGGCTATGACTTTTTTGCTTGATAACTTTAACTCCTTTCATAATTGCAATTATTTCCTTTAAGGGAAGGAATCCGAAATTATAGCTATAGTTACTGACTCCTTTCTGGCAGCTAGATCTCTATTTCCAATCACCTATTAAGGATCTATGGCTGATTATCTGGCCAGCATCACAAAGCTTACTTGTCAAGACTAAATTGGTTTTTATTGATTGATTGATTGATTGATTGATTGATTGCATGCTGGGGAAAGAATCCAGGGCCTTGCATATGCTAGGTAAGTGCTTTACCACTGAGCTACATTCTCAGCCCCTATCAATTCTTCTTGAACTAGGTGTCTTCAGTTTTTTAAATTTTACTTATTTTATTGTTTTTTTTAAAATAAATAATAATGTCTTATAGTTTCTCCAAACATAAGCCTATAAGTCATTTCTTTTTTGTTTTTATGCTATATACCAAATAATACCTCTTACCATATATGTTGAAGCACCCCAGAACTCAGCCCTGGCTGACTTGTTTTCTCCATTGGTATGTACACCTGTGTTTATCTCATTTGGTCTCATGTCTTTAAATAGGTCTACATTCTGACAATTTCCAAATATGTATCTCTAGCCACAACTACTCCCTGAAGCTCTACATTCATATATGTTATAGAATACCTAACTGCTTCACTTTGATGCGTCTCAACCTATACTTGCTTAACTATGAGGTCTTGGTACCCACATATGCCCTATGACAGTTGTCTCTAGCTCAGTAAAGGACAACTCCATTCTTCTAGTTGTGGAAGTCCCAAACCCAAGCATTTTTGGCTTTCTCTCCTATCTGTCATTTCTCCAGCCGTGTCTTATTGCTTCTGCCTTCAACATATTTGCCAACCTCTTTGAAGCCTGTTCACTAAACAAAAACTATCATATCTTCACCATCTACCAGATTACTACCAACAGGCTCATGTGCATGAGAAAATTCACATCCATAAGTATAGAAATACCATATCATAAGCTACTTAAAAGAAGAAAATAACTTGGAGAAACCAAATCAAAAAGTTAAACAGTGGTCTAAATGAGGACTATGAAAGAGACTTTTTAAATTAAAATGAGAATTTTCTTTTTTGCTAAGAAGTCAATATAGTTTATTATAATTCTTATAGAAAAACTTAGAGATTAATGCCCTCTGCATTAATCTCTAATTTCCTACTCCCTAAATTACTATTGATAATCTTTTACCAACACTACTAAGAAAATAATTATGGCACAGTTCTGGCTTATTTTCTGGGTGTCTCACATTAATTGTTTCATTCAGTTTGGTTGAAACTCCAGACAACCACATTTAACAATTTCTATGCACACATAATCATATATAAGTATACATGTATGTATTCATATGTTACATGTATGTATATATAATAATTACATACATGTTGTTGCTGTTGTTAGGTGCCATTGAGTCAGGGCCTACTCATAGTGATCCCTACGTACAACAGAAGGAAGCACTACCTGGTACCGTGGCATGCCTGGCACTATGTAACTGCTTCTCTGCTAGTCATAAAGTTTTCAATGGTAGATTGTTTCAAGATTGTTTTGAGAGTGGGCTGACAGTTCCTTCTCCCATTATTTTGGGATGCTGGGGATTGAACCCTGGGCCTCAGGGAATACAGAGCAGCACTCTACCAACTGAGCTAAATCCTAGTCCTAATTATATATATATATATAAAATTCATAAAATTCATCTTTAGAGTTTTTTTGGAGGGGAGGACTTATTTTATCCAAATAGAATATTATAAAGTCTTTTCTACATATTGCTGTTTTCTTTAGTAGTTTACTGTGGAACTATTTCTAAGTTAACTGTTATATATACAGTATATTCTTTTCAATGGCTGCATTATATTTCATGTTATGATATCATAATTTAGTCAACTAATCCTTTTATTTTAATTCCAATGCATATCTTTGCACATCTCTGTCTATTAATTTTTTTATTCCTGTGGCACTCATAGAAGAAAAATTGCTTTGTGGATTGACATGTGTATTTTAAATTTTAAAAGATATTGCTGGATCTTTTCCCCAAAATGCTACAATTCACCTAATTCATGCTCTCAGAATCTAAGAAGTCTTTGAACTTGATAAGATCTTGGTTATTGTCCTTTAGCTTTATTCTTTTCCTTGTGAGTCTTTTGTTAAATTTATTCCAAATGCATCTTTTCTATCATTATTATAATAGTTTTTTTCTAATTGCTATTTATCTAGAGAAGAAAAAGGGTATGATTTCTGAATATTTACTTTACATTCCAACATCATTCTGAGTAATTTCAACTCTAGTAGTTTTTTAAGCTATCAGCAGAAGACATTATCTTTATTTTTCTAATATTCACACCGATTATTTTATTTTCTTGTTTTACTACATTTCCTTTACCTTTAAAATTATATGTTAAATAGTAGTTGTTCTAGTACAAAAGGAAAAGCAAAACTTATTAAAATATTGTTCAATAAGCAACATGGATTCCTAGGGCCACAGTACCCAGTACAGAACAAATGCCTAATAAATGTTTGCTAAATTAAATTTGTTTTATATATACTTATAGCATATAGGGCTATACTGGCTTTTATTAAATTTATTAAAAGTGAGGGAATTAAATCCTTCATATTTTTTCAAATGACAATGCTCATTGATTATGTTCACAGTAAAATTCCATAACTGGTAACAAATGTTGAATTTCATGTACATCACTTTTTACAAAGCACAAAAATACTAACCTTCAAATTCAACTGAGACTTTCCAGTGCAAATTCTGAAGGTGACGGCGAAGCTTATGACTAGTACAAGCTCTGAATTTTTCCTTAGGGCACAATGGACAAGACTGCTTGTTGTCTTAAAAAGAAAAAAGAACCAATAAAGCACAGAATATATTAGCTTGGATATATCTGAATGTGTTGCTTGGATTCAGCTACAAAAAAGGTAAGAGGTGGCTGCCCCATGATTCCCTATTACTTCTTAGATAAAATCTTTTTTAACTTTAGGGAGAAATTATTCTAACCTTGACCTAGGAGGTGTTGTTGTTGTTGGTAGGTGCCATCGAGTTGGTATCCAACTCATAGTGACCCTCATAGGGTTTTCAATGGCTGACTGTTTCGGGATTGCCTTGGGAGTGGATTGCCACGTCCTTCTCCCAAGACCTAGCAGGTAGTTCACAATAATTATTTCACATGATCAGAGATTGCTGTTTTACCCTAAAACCCTCCTATCTGTGGCTAGCTGATGCCTTTTTTGCCAGTGGGAACAGAGAAGTTGAGGAAGTATAAAATGTATTATACTTCCTTCAGTCAATCTGCTTGTAACAGAGACCATCACACGGTACTTTGGACAGGAGAGAGGACAGCAGTTATCTCACTCCCAGAGGGGCAGGGATTGGGCAGAGATGTATAAGTATCTGCTATGGTATTCCTCTACTATTCCGGCATCAACAAAGACAGTTAACATATGGGGTTACAAAAATAGAAGAGGGAAGTAGAATAAGTAGATGAGATCTAATATAATTGCTATTCTAAGATCAGGGGCATGGTTAGAACCACTGTATCCTGAATTTCACTGTATTACAAAATTTATAAGTTCTACCTTTTTTATTGTAACACTTTCCTGAAAAGATTATGGGTCTACAAATGTAATCATCTCAAATAAAAATTCTGACAAATAATGTATGAGAATTAAAATCTCAAATTCATGTTTAAAGTAAGAAGATATACATGTTGTTGTTGTTAGGTGCCGTCGAGTCGAGTTCGACTCACAGCAACCCTCATAGGGTTTTCACTGGGTGAATGTTTCAGGATTGCCTTGGGAGTAGATTGCTACTTCCTTCTCCCAAGATATACATAGACAATCAATAATTCATTTAACAATTTTCTTTTTTTTGTGGTACTGGGGTTTGAACCTAGGGCCTTGTGCTTGCATGCATTAGCTGTACCACTAAGCTGCACCCGCAGCCCAGTTTTTTTTACTTTTTTGAGACAGAGTCTCGCTAAGTTACACAGACTGCCTCTGGTCTTTTTTTTTTTTTTTTTTTTTACTGCCTCTGGTCTTGAACTTGCAATTCTCCTGCCTCTACCTCCTGAGTTGCTGGGATTATAGGCGTGTGCCACCATGCCCAGCTCATTTAACAATTTTTCATCCCACACTATCTTTCACATATAGCATAATACAAAAATAGGTATAATTTTTATTGCCTTTTTTTTTTTTTTTTCTTTTGTAGCTCTTGGGGGTAGAATCCACGGCCTCACATGTGCTAGGCAATTGCTCTACCACTGAGATGCACCCTAGTCCCTTTTTATGTTTCTGTTTTTGAGATAGGGTCTTGCTAAATTAGACTCCCTTTGGCTTTGCACTTGTGACCCTTCTGCCTCTGTCTCCTGAATAGCTGGGACTAATGGCATGCACCATGGGACCCAGTCAATTTGTTTTTTTATATACATTGCCTACTTCAACAAACCATGAGGTGTGAGGCATGGTGGTACGTGCTTGTAATCGTAGCAACTCAGAAGGCAGAGGTAGAAGGTTTACAAGTTTGAGGCTGGAGGCATCCTGTGTTACTATCTTAAGGTAGCCTGTAGCCTTACCACTGTGGCATCCAATCCCATCAGATCTTGGAAGCTAAGCAGGGTTGGGCCTGGTTGGTACTTGGATGGGAGACCACCTGGAATATCAGGGGCTATAGGCTTGGGAGAAGGACCCGGAAAACCACTCACAAAAGACAATCAGACATTGAAAACACTATGAATAAGAGTTAAGCACGACAATAGCTTTTCGTCTGTTGTACATAGGGTCACTATGAGTAGGACACTGGTACTCAACAGCACCCAACAACAACAACATCTTAAGGTAAAAAAAATTAAAAGGGAGACAGGGGTGCAGCTCAGTGGTAGAACACTTGCAAAGTATGTGTGAAGCCCTGGGTTCAACCTTCCAGTACTACAAAAACAAAAACAAAAGCAAAAACTAAAAAACAGAACCATGAGGTGATCTTAATGAAAACCAAGCACTAAGGATAGAAAAGGAGAAAGAAAGAGGAAGGAGCATGGACCACTGACAACCTTATGGGACTGTTATACCAGTCCTAAATTGCTTGTCTTAAGACTTCTTTTATATAAATTAATTTTAACCTTTATATTATTTAAAACACTATTGTGGGAATCTCTGTAACTTGTGGTCAATGCATTTCCTCCCTTATAGAAAACACAGCCTTTAAACATCCATGAGATTATAAATTCCTTGAGGAATTACAAAGTAATTTCTTTTTATAGTACCTTTGCGTATAGAAGGCTATCAATAACCTGGATTAAAAAATTATTTTACTATTCAACAGGAATAAAGAGGTCTATTCTTAGCAAGCTATTTTTACGAGCTGAAAGATGACAACCCATTAGAAATTAAGGAGGCTTGGGAACCAAAACACAGATATACCTGCATCCAGATTATCTGAGTTCAATGAATTGGCAGAGTCCAAATCTTCAGTTACGAAAGCTAATTTCTCTAAATCAGCAAGCTGCCTTTGAATCGAGATATGCTTCTCTGAAAGGAAAATTTAAGGGTTAGAAAATTTTGTTTTAACAATCTGTCTTCTAGTCCCATTTTTATTTGATCACACCACATAGAAGTTTACATTTTTATTTAGTATACAGTGTGCTGGTGCCTAGATGGAGAATACTGCCACAGATAGGTTTACAAAAGTGTGCTTCAGAATGCAAAAAGTTGGAGAAAAAACTACTGTATAACTTCAGAGCTTTAAAATTTTATCTAATCAATATAATTCTCCAAAAAATTGTTTCTACCCTGTATAAAATGCTGAAGAAATATATAAGCCATGTTTCCTGTCTCCAAAGAACTTTCAATCATGTCAGAGAGATTAATATGTTAACTTGTAACTATAAAACAAGGTAGAATGAAATGAATACCAGGGGTAAAGGGAATATGATGTAAGCATATGATGTAAAGGAATGACTAATTTATTTTGCTGTTTTTTTTTTTTTTTTTTTGATATAGGGTCTCATTATGTAACCCAAGCTGGCCTTGAACCCACTCTGTACAGCCCATGCTGACCTCAAATTCATGATCCTCCTGCCGTGGCCGCCCAAGTGCTGAGGAAACACATGCACTACCATACCATGCCTGGCTATGACTGAGTCTAACAAATGACTCAGTGTGTCTTTTTTTTTTTTTTTTTTTTAATTTTTGCCATACTGGGGGTTGAAACCAGGGCCTTTCGACTGCATGCTTTGCAAGTGCTAGACCACTGAGCTGCATGCCCAGCCCATTTTATTTTACTTTTTGAGATAGGGTCTCACTAAATTATGCAGACTAGCTCTCGAACTTGTGATCCTTCTGCCTCTGCCTCCCGAGTTGCTGGGATTATAGTTGTGCGCCACCGCACCCAGTGTGACTCAGAATGTTTTAACTGAAAGACATTCACTTAGAAAATTGAAAATCCTGCAGTCCACTATTGAAGAAAACTGTCAAAGCTCTGTCTAAAAATTCATGATGTCTGTAAAGACCTGTGAAATCACTTTCTGGTTCAAGACAGTAGATACCAAACAATCTACATTTAAATCACTCAACTTGCTTTTCGTAACACACTCAAAATCAAGAAGTCAACTGGCAAACCTCTTATTAAATTAGATGAGTCCAAGATGTTAGGAGATTCTTTTACAACTTCTGTTATTTTTTCCTCAATTTTCAATTCTATTTCAGATGTACCATCTTCATCTTGTCTAGTTATGATTGACTTCAAAGGACTAATTAGATCATCTAAAAACAAATTTTAAAATGTAATTAATATGTATTTTATTTCTAATGCATTTCAGATTTCTCAATCACTATGTATTTGTTCTAGTAATACACATTCAGTTTTCTAAAACAGCATACTTTCTTCAAATTACACATTTATAAGTTTTGGAATAACTAAATGGTTCTAAAGTTATGTTAATTTTTCTTTTTCTTTTTTCTTTTCTTTTTCTTTTTCTTTTCTTTCTTCCTTTTTTTTTGAGCCACATCTCCCTCTGTAGCACAGGCTGGTCTTGAACTTGAGATCCTCCTGCCTCCACCTCTCAAGTGCTGGGACTACAGGCATGTACCACCACCACCAGGAAGCATTTAACATATTTTTAATGGTAGAGAAAGCATGCATTCCACCTCCCAAACCACTTCTAATTAATTTAAATAGATTCAAATCCGAGAGCAGCTAGGCTACTTAGGAGAGTGCAAAACTCCCCATTCATCTACCCACCATAGTTGTAGAAGAAATAACTGGCTTTATTCTGCATTTACAAGCTCCGATTTCATATGAGCTTGCCTGAGGCATGCGGATTGTTTTTCCTGTGCTCATCCCTACTATTAAATCTGTAAGTTATACGTTGTTTAAAAACTGCAAAATAATTCTATTAGAGTATAAGTTTTTTATAAACTTGGAATTTAAAAATTGGCTTAGAAGTAGTACAGATGATGAATTTACGATATTTTAAGTGATAATTCAGAAAGTATAAATGTCACTCTATGGACTTCAGTATGATTTTGTTGAAAGAACTCGTTAAATCACTTAGACCGCACCTTTAAAAATGTTCGTTAAAGTGTTAATCACCAATCTTTTAAATTCCTCTATGATCCAATAAACTACCACTTAGATACCATGCAAGCACATTCAGAGCACAATAAAATGGGCTATTAATTTTCAAAAATCAACTTCTGATAGAATGGAATACAAAACTCAATTGGTATTTACGCGTAGTGGAAGACACCCATAATTTACTTAACAACTTGAGTCTCAAATTCTTTTTGGAAGTAAGCTACTAAAGAAAATGAAATAATGAGACAAGCCCATCTCTGTGTAAGCTGAGGCAGGAAAACGACTTGACAGTTTATAAATCTTGGTAGCTAGTATCTTAAACAGGTTGCCTCTGTTACTGTGTCCCGTTTGAAAGGGCCCAGTTATCCATAGCAGACAGGCTTGAGATGGAAACTACCAAATTATGTGTAACTTCGTATTTTTGTACCGTAAAGGGCCTCTTTAATGGAAAAGCCCTTAACTTCATTATCTACTTCTATCTGGAGCACCCCCGGCCTCCACATATCCTTCGTTGCGATGTCCTCTAGGTTTACGAAGGTGCGTTCTTCCATTCTGTACCCGTTTTACCCTTGCCCGCTACACCGGTCCCTCCTTCCTTCCCTCATTTCTCTAAATCTGCCTTTCCCCATAAAGACCAACCCGGAGAAAAAGGGCCTCCCCTACTTCCCGGCAGTGCGCATTTTCTCGATTCGGCAGAAAGATCGGAGCCTCGGGCACTTACTGCTTTCAGTCTCCTCAGGGGCAGAGTCTAGGGACGGGGACTGGGCCGGAGCCTGGGCAAGGGCCGGGGCTGGAGCCGAGGCCAGAGTCAGAGCCGAGTCTGGAGCCGAACCTGGGACCGGAGACAGGACCTGAGCCGAGTCGGGGGCCAGGATCCGGACCCCAACCTGGGCCACCTCCTCCTTCTCCAGGGGTAGCAGCTCCTCCTCCGCCATATTCTCCATAGTTACTGCCTCCGTGCCAGGGGACCGGGAGGGGACTCACGGCGGGGTGAGAGAACTGACGTTAATGCCCACAGGGCTCCATCCACAGAGGGGGGAAGCAAATGGGGAGGGCGGGATGCGTGCAACGGACAACAGATGAAAAACCAGTGATCAAATCCTGTCAGCAGAAAAACATAAAGCCAGAGACAGCTACTCAATCGCTCATCGGCTTCCCCTTCCCGAGGCGTTACAATGCCGCGAGACTGCGCAGAAGCGTGTTGGAGATGGCGTCCAATGGGGTGACAGAGTTCTGTTTCCACGGGTTGCCTCCGTTCCACCGGCCTACCACCAAACAGAACCGAGACTACAATACCCAGGGAGCACCGCGACTCCCCGGGCGGGGCAGACTTCCGGTCCCCGGAGGAGGTGCCCGCGGAACTAAAACGCTCCAGAGCGTTTGCGCGCTGGTCTGGATCCGAGCGTAGAACTACATTTCCCAGCGGGCAGCGGGCTCAGGGGGCTTTCCCGGGGCCTGAGCCTCTCCAGTCGCCGCCGCTGCCGGCGTTGGTAAAGTTGAAAAGTAGGGGTGCGTTGACTTTTTGCAGGTCAGAGGCCTCACGCTCCCACGCCCCAAGTATCCTAGCGGGCCGCTAGCCGGCGTAAATATGCAGGAGTCCCTCCAGCCGGCTCTGGGGGAGGACCCGGGTGGGGCTCGCGCTGTGGAGGGTGTGGCCCTGGCCCGGCCCAAGGTCTGGGGTTCTTCGCTCTGTTGTAAGGGTGTGGATGGGTTCCTGTGGAGTCAGTCGGTGGGCCTTGGCAGTTTACTGGCCGCCGACGGCCATCCTTGTCATATCTGCTGACATGGAGGTGGGCTTGGAGGTGGGGTCTGCTTTTCTGTATCCTCATCCACATTGTGGTCCGAACGCTTTTATTTATATTTTTGCTTTAGCCTTCGTATTACCAGCGTCAGCAGCGCTGCGTTGTGGTGATAGGGGTCTAGTGCATAGGGATTGTGTTTGCTCTGTTTTGAGATGTATTTATGCTTTTAATAAGCATGGATCTGAATATGTAGCTTCAGGGCTCTTGTTGATGCAGTTCAGATTCCCCAACGCATAAAGTCCCTGAACCCCCTTGCGCCACATTTTTTTGTCCCCTTTCCTATCTTGCTCAGGCTTCATTCCTTCTTTTCTCCTTATTTCCAGTAAGCCCACTGGAGGAGGCAGGGAAAAAACTTGAGTTTTCTGGTTACCCTACCTAGTCCTGTTCTGAATGTTACAGGGCAACCAGAAAACTCAAGTTTTTTCTGTCTTTCTCTAGAGTGAGCAATCTCAGACACCAAGGCAAAAGCCACAGCGTCTTACATGATTTTGTCACATACCACCATGGAGCAATATCCTACACAAGTCAGCCCTATTCCCTGTAGAGGGGACTACATAAGTGTGATTGCCAGGCAGCAGTGATCTTAGGGAACCATACAGAGGACTGCCGCACAGGAATTACTACTTCACTTAGTTTGTTTTGATTCAGTATGAATTTTACATCTATGTGAATATAAAACATATCACAGTAAACATAGAGGTTCTCTTCCTCGGATAGCCCACTATTTGCAGTGTTCTTTTTATATTTATGGGGATTTTTGTTCTTTATTTTTATTTTTTAAGGGGATGGGGTGGATTTTTTTCATTGGTGGTTTGTTTTTGTGAAAGTGAGTGTGGATGAGAAAAGAGGTTTAAGTGTTAGGGTGTCCAAACTAACAATATCAGACCAGCATGGATCAGTAACATAGGAAAAGGTTGCCTCTAAGAAGTCTTTCATGGAGTTTTTTTGTTTGGTACCTTTCTTCACCCATAGAATGATACCTTTGACATAAAATGGAGTAAAGTAGATTATTAAGATTACTACTGTAGTCTGGAAGGTCAGTTGTGAATTCAAATATTACCATAAGCCATTTTACAAAGCAAAATTTCTGGATACTTTAGAACATATTCTTAGAAGTTTGTGTTAACTCATTAATTTTGTTAGTAGATTTCTGCTAGCTATGAACATTTTTTCTCTTCATATTCATCAAAGCATTCTAAAAGTAATTTTGTACAACTTCACCTACTCTGATCATGCCTAAGAGTAATGGGAATTGTTTGGTTTCTAGTATTTGTTATGTTCATACTGTCAATTTGTGTCACTACCAGCTATTATCTCTTCTTTGGGCTTTGCTTCTGGATCCCTTAGATCCCTTTCATACTTTCCTGCTCCAACAGATCTGATGATGTTCCCTATTTCTACCTAGTGTGTCTCAGCACAGAATGTTGCTCTGTGCTGCCGACACACACAAACTTGAGACTGTTTATGGCCATAAGGTGTGGCTATGTTTGTCTTATAATTTTTTTTTTTTTTTTTTTTTTTGGCATCTACTATCAGTATTGACTGATGTAGCAGGGCTGAAAAACTGAAACCGGGATGAGAAGTGCACAGAGGAACTGCAATAGACAAGAGTTGAAAGTGGCTCAGAATGAAAGAGTGAATATTCTGAGGAGAAAGACTTCATTCATTCAGTTACTGAGTGGGCATTTATCAGCACTTCACAAGTTTTTAATGCCGCATACTTTTTGAGGAGCTCTAGGTCCAGTAGAAATATAGCCACATAGGTATTTATTTGTTGTTGTTGTTGTTGTTAGGTGCTGTCGAATCATGTCCGACTCATAGCGACCTTCATAGGGTTTTCAATGGCAGATTGTTTTGGGATTGCCTTGGGAGTGGGTTGCCACATCCTCCCATTTTTGCGGTGCAGGGAATCGAACTCGGGACCTCAGAGACTACAGAGTGGCACTCTACCAACTGAGCTATAATATACTATCCTATGCAGAATATTTTTTACATCCATTGTTTTATTTGACTTCCTCAAAAACACTCTAGGATCAGTTGTCTCTATTTTACATATGGTGAAGGTGGGGCTCAAAAAATGTATGGAATTTGCATGAAGTCTCCCAAAGTGAGTGACAGTGTGTGTGGAGAAAAATGAAAATTTATAACTAATGAGTTTTGAGGTGTAGATGGGATAAAATATAGCAGTTCTGCAGAAAGTTGAAAACAGTGATCTGATACTTATAGGAGAAATCAGTGCTCAAGGCAGAGTTTTGAGAATCATTCCTGAAACTTTGACGGATAAAGCTAAAGGAGAAGAACAGATTTTTATGAAGAAGCATGTAAGTACAGTGGGAAAATGCGAGAATCTTATCATCTTGAGAATGATTATTGTTGTTAGTTGTCTTCGAGTCAGTATCTGACTCATATCAACCCTATGTACAACAGGCAAAACACTATTGTCGTGCTTCTCTGCTATTCATAGGGTTTTCAATGGCAGATTGATTTTTGGGGTGGGTTTCCAGGTCTGTCTCCCAAGCCTGCAGCACCTGGTGTTCCCAGACGGTCTCCCATCTAAGTACTAACCAGGTCCGACCCTGCTTAACTTCCAAGATCTGATGGGATCAGATGCCACAGTGGTACAGCTGCAGGCTGAGAATGATTGGAAAATGGAAATCATTTTGTAAAACCTCAATCTTTATATAACTGAAAGAAGACTAATTCCTTATGTACTTTTTATTGTGGTAAAAGGAACAATGTGTTTTAATGTTTATTTTAGCTTTTCAAGATGTCCAACAAAGAATCTTGTGGAAAAGAAGAAAGGTCTCAAAGAAAATGCCCCTCTGTTTCACTCATTTTTGATGAAGACGTAAGAATTTTGATTTACTGATCTAATACCTTTTTTACAATGTATTTTTGTGTAACAAAAAATACACCTTACATTTACAATGAGATATGCAAATATTTTTTCTTCCCATCTGACCCAGAAGTCATTTACTTTTTCTATTCTTTACTTTCATTATTTTATTTATTGCTCATAATTCTATGAGATAGTTACTCTTATTCCAATTACACAAATAAGAAATTGAGGACTAAAGAGTAGTTACTTAAGTGAAAGTAATTTGCCTAGATATTCTTGACTTCACTGCTAAGTCCCCTAATCCTCACATTCATAATAAGAAGTCACCATTAAACCATCTCCCACATTTTCTTTCTTCTCCATTTATTTAGCATTGACAAGGATTGTACTCTTATCATTACTGTTTAGTGCATGCAAAGGGTGGGACTAAAGGTTAGGAAGACATGCTCTTTATGTTCCTTTCTGTATTATTATCAGTACCCTGCCTTTAAGAACTGTTCTGGGCACAGGAAGTGGTAATGAGGGAGTGAAAGAGGGCAAAGTACACAATATAATTGTATGAAAATGCCATAATGAAATCCATTATATTGTACACCAGTTAAAAACTTTTTAAAAAGAAAACGTGTTTTAGTAGATGGAATTTACTCATTAATTCTAATGTACATTAATTCTAATGTACATTAATTCTAATGTACATTAATTCTAATGTACATATTAATAGAATATCTCATTAATTGAATGGGTATTGTTTTCAGGAAGCAAGATTGTAAAGTGATTGGTGTAACCAAAGGAAACAAACAGAAACTCCTATAATCAGTTTTATTTATATAGTCTCAGAATAATTTGTATAGTTCTTCAGAATTTAGACAGTGTGTATGCTATATTACTGCCAAAAGTGGAAGATTAATGTGACAAAAGTGAATATTCACTAACCTGAACCCTGAACCTATTCCAGTAAAAGCGCTTTAAAAAATTTTTGTGAACCCAAACCTGTACCCTAACCTAGTGAAAAATTGGATTTGGGTTCAACTTTTAACGTTTTTTTTTTTTTTTTATCATTAGCTACTTAAAAAAAAAATAATAAAAATTTTCGTTCATCTGTCTACACATAGGATTAAAATTTTAAACCTGAACTGAACCTGAGCCCTCCAAATTTTAACGTATTGAATCTGTACCCAAACTAGAACCCAGTTTTTGGTGGGTGTGAAGCCCTGCTTTTCTGATGATTCTGTTTAAAAATTGTATATCTAAAAGCCAGGGGTAGTGGTGCATACTTGTAATCCCAGCATTTGGGAAGCAGAGGCAGAAGGATCACTGCAAATTCAAGGCCAGCCTGGGGTGCATAGCAAGTTCCAGGCCAGCTGAGGCTATGTAGTGAGACCCTGTCTCAAAATATAAAAATATAAAAAAAAAGTAGATCCTCCCACTCACAGCTCCCACCTTTTCTGTCCCCTTTCCCTTCTTTATTTTATTCCAGAGCATCACCTGACACACTAAATGTATTACTTATTTATTTGTAAATTCCTGAACTAGATTTTAGCCTTTTTGGAGCCAGGAACATTTATCTTATCATTAATCTCTGTCCAGTATCTAGTATGTCTTAGGTACTCCAAACAAGTTTGACCCCTGCCTATTGATTTCAAGATCCACTGAAAAATAATGGGGTATATGTGGTGTTGCTTTGTAGTAGACTGAATCTCACCATGGCAATGCTGCCTTACAACATTCTTGTCTGGGTTGTCAGCTGGTCTCCTGCTCTTTCTTCTGTATCCATCTCATCTCCAACTCATGAATCTTCTTTCTAATTGAGTCGTCTTAATTCTTACTAAAGTTTATATATCTTTAAATGTTCTCCCCTGGAGTTCATTATTGAATGGGAATATCAATTTATAATAATGATGAAATAATGTTCTTTTGTACTGTGCTTTTCTTTTCTTTTCTTTTTTTCCCCAAATGGCATTCTTAGGATAAGAATGAGAAAAAAAATTCAGCAACTTCTGTTGGTTCAACTTATTCTAGAAGACCAGATTCATCAGAGAAGAGAAAACTGGTGAGTGTTTGATATTATAACTAAAAATTATTTATATTAATATTAAATATGTATGTGTGTATGTATATAAATGTATGTACACTTTTATTTTTATTTTTAAAAAGATAGGTTTTCACGATGTTGCCCAGGCTGGACTCTCAGTCTTGTAGCCAGGTGATCCTCCTGCCTTAGAATCCTAGGCACTTGGAGTTACAGACGTGTGTCACTGCATTGAGATATATTAAAGTTTTAATGTACAGTTAGCTTAAAATATAAAGTTTCTTATACTACTTTTCTATAATTTTTCTTTCTATTATACTTACTTTTTGATAGCAAATAGAAAACTAATGTTTGTTTTTTCTTCTACTCAGCTAGTAGACCCTATCATGTGGGATTAGATAACATGGATATGAATTTAGAAAATTTTCCAATGGCTATATTGTCTTTATAGTGTCCTTTGGGTTAACTGAGGCAGATACATTATTTGTGCTTTCACATTCAGAAATTGAGATCCACAAGGTCAAATGACTTGTCCAAATGTACAAAACTGTGTACTACAACAGAGCCAAATCCAGAGTACTTTCTACTCTTATACTAGTAAATACAAATAGTGACAGCTGATTAAACACATTAATCTACTCCAGGGGTGGTTTGTGAAGTCCTTATCATATTGAAATTGAAATTAACTATATGTCCAGAATAGCTAGAGTTATAATAGGTAAAAGAGAAACTAGTGAGAGTTTCAGGAATATAGAATTGTGTTACTAAGAATTTACTCAACTGTTTTCATATAGTGATGCATTGTGTAATGATAAACATTCTGAGAAATGCTTCTTTAGGTGTTTTTGTTGTGCAGACATCTTAGTATATTTACACAAACCTACTGCACACTTAGCCTGCAGCCGTAGCCCTGTGGATCCGATCCCGTCAGATCTGGGAAGCTAAGCAGGGTCGGGCCTGGTTAGTACTTGGATGGGAGACCGTCTGGGAACACCAGGTGCTGCAGGCTTGGGAGACGGACCTGGAAACCCACCCCCAAAAATCAATCTGCCATTGAAAACCCTATGAACAGCAGAGAAGCACTGATAATAGTGTTTCGCCTGTTGTACAGAGGGTCGTTAAGAGTCGGATACCGACTCGATGACACCTAACATCAACAACAACAACAACTGCACACTTATGCTCTATGGTGTAGTCTACTGCTCTTGGTCTATAAACCTGTACTGCATAGTACTATACTGAATACTGTAGGCAATCGTAACACATACTTTTCTGTATATGTATCTAAACATATAGAAAAGGTACAATGAAAATATGGTATACAAGATACAGGTGGTACACTTATACTATAGTACTGGAATTTGCTGTGGGTGAGTCACCCAGTAAGTGGTGAGTGAATGTGATGACCTTAGACATTACAGTACTATAGATTTTATAAACAGTATACATTTAGGCTGTACTAAACTTATCTAAAACATTTTTTTTCAATAATAAATTAACTTTAGGTTAATGTTGCTTTTTTACTTTAAAAAATTAATGATTTTTTATACTTTTTGACTTTTGTAGAATAGTTTAAAACACACATTATATAGCTGTACAAAAACTTTCTTTTATATCTTCTGCTATAAGTTGTTTTCTTTTTTTTTTTTTTCTTTTTGTGTCAGTCTTCACTTTATAGCCCTGGATGGCCTGGAACTTGGTATGTAGCCCAGGCTGACCTCAAACTCGCAATCCTCCTATCCCAGCCTCTGGAGTACTGGGAATACAGGAAAGCCCTACCATAACAGGGATGTTCTTCATTTTTAAAAAAATGTAATTTTTATTCTTTTACTTTTTAAACATTTGTTATAAACCAAGACACACACACACACACACACACACACACACACGCGCGCGCAGAGCCTAGGCCTACACAAGGTCAGGATCACCAGTATCATATCTTTTATGTCCATGTCTTGTCCTGCTGGAAGTTCTTCAGGGGCATTAACAGGTGTGGAGCTCCCATCTCCTATGATATCAGTGCCTTCTTGTGGAATCCCTCCTCAAAGACCTACCTGAGGCTTTTCTTGAGAGCTGTTATTCTTTTAAAAAATATATCCATGGTGATTTGCTTGGTTTGTTTCTTTTTTGTCATCATAGATTTGCTTATAAGCAGATACTACACTGTGAACATTCTTCTCTGTTCATGGGGTCTATGTTTTCAAACTTTTTAAGGAGCTTATTGAAGTCACTGCCTGAAATGCTATTACATGGCTCATGATTATAATTGCTGATTCAATTGTTTTTATAGCTTTTTTATTTTTTATTTTTTTATTTTTTTTATTCTGGGGATTGAACCTAAGGTCTTGTGCATACTAGGTGCACTTTCTACCACTCAACTACACTGTCAGCCCCCAGTCTTAAAATATTAATTTCATCATGTTTGTCTTCCTCAGAAAGATCTCCATTCACTGTTTAGCTTGTCATCCAGAACTCTCTTAAATTTGGTCATATCTTACCTATCCAACTTTTTCCTTTTTTTCCTGCCTTGACAGAGTCCTTCTACCTGTACCTAGGCTGGTTTATTTTCTCTATACTGGATTTGTGTCAGGCATTATCTTTCAGTATTCAACATGTATTTTTTCTACCTTTTTTCCTGAGCTCCTTCCATCTTTTGGTGGTCCATGTTTTGAACTCCATTAGCATTTACTGACTGTTCTTCAGCTTTTATGCTTAGTTATAGTGTACATTAGGTTATTTGTACATAACATTTATATCTCCTTTATCTTTGTGTCTAGCTCTGTATCCCTAGGATGGTAGAACTGAGTATCATTGTTTGACTCTACAATGTCCCTCAAAGGTCATGTGTTTGAACATTTGGTTGCCAGCTGGTGATGCTGTTTGTGGAAGTTAATGGAACTTTGGGAGGTGGGATCTAGCTTAGCTGAAGTGAGTAACTGGCAAGGACTTTGGAGGTTTTTACCTAGACCTGCAGTTCTGGTCATGTACTCACATCCCTCTCCTTCTCCTTCTCTTTCTCTCTCTCTCTCCCTCTCCCCTCTGCCTCCTAATGGACCGTGGGCCCTGCCTCCTGTCAGTGCCATGCCATTATGGACTGTTATATTCTGGCCATGAACCTGCAATAAATATTTCCTCCTATAGGTTTGCTCTGTGGGTTTCTCTGCTACACTGATAGAGCACCTGACTAATACACTGAGTCAGACAGATCTGGTTTCAGATCATGACTTTGTCACTGACTTGCTCTGTGATGATGAGAAAGATACCTAACTCTCTTTAAGCTTTGGGTACTTTATCTGTAAATTAGGATGATGATAATATCTGTCCCACAAGATGACTGGAAAGATTAAGTAAATTATTATGTCAACTTATTCACTAACACAGAGTTCTGGGGGAAAAAATCTCCCAGTCTCCTTTCCCCATAATTATAATACTAATGTATAGTTTATATTTTCTAAATAATAGTGTTTTTTTTAAATTTCAGAAATCAGATCATACAGACATTCTTTACAATAATTCAAAAAGAAGACAAGACCTGAAAAGGTAAATTCTTGCTTTTTCTTGATGTCTTTTTACTTTTTTGGTTTAGAATTATGAGACTAAGGTTTTTTTTTGTGTGTGTGTGTGTGTGTGTGTGTGTGTGTGTGTGTGTGTGTCTGTGTGTGTGTGTATGCACGTGCATGGGATTTAACCCAGGACCTTTCATGTGCTAAAGGAAAGCACTCAACCACTGAGTTACATCCCCAGGCCTTGGTTTGTTGGGACAGGGTCTTACTACGTAGCCCAGGCTGGCCTTGAACTCATGATCCTCGTGCCTCAGCCTTTCCAGTGCTGGGATTATATGGTTATGCCACTATGTTTAGCACTGAGAATAAATATTTAGATTTGGAAAACTTTTATTTACTTTTTCATGCCAGTCTCTCTGGCTATATAATAGATTGTGATTATTGAAATTTCTTAATTTACTATAAATATAAGAAAAACTTAAGTGAAATAAAAAGATGTATCAGTTTATGAGCTTTCTTCAGTAATAGTCCATCATCATCATTGGCCAAATCTTTAAGTGTAGGAACTAAAAAGGAGATAAGTTTTTACCTCAGTTACTATTAGAAATATGGCAGTATTGACATCAGAGTTACCTATTATTGGCAGAATTAGCCAAAATAATACCTTATTTTTAGATTGAACTAAATTGAGTGTATAATTTAAATTGAACTAAGTTGAGTATAAATGTACATTATGATGACCAAAGAGCAATAATGCAACTGATAATTTTTTATCTAGTAAATTTTTAAATTATCAATTAGAATAATTAAAATGTTAACAAAATTTCACTTTTATTTTTGTATCCTAGGAGTTCAGTCTAGGTTGTTAATATTCAGCTTCAGCTGAATGTTGATTTTAATACTAAGTCATTCATTAAAAAATAATTTATTTGCTGTGTAACGTGTCTTTAAGAAGATCTCAGAACTTTAATATTTTAGATTGTAGCTGTAGAGCTTTCTATTGTCTCAGTGTAGCATTTGGCATAACTAGTTGATAAAGAGCAATTTTAAGACTTAATTTTATTGGTCTTTAGAAGTATTTCAGTGTTGCATTTTCATAAATTATAGCCATAGACCCTTGTACATAGATCATTATAAAATATAATAGCATAGGGCTATTGTGAATAGCAAATAAACTGGGAATATAAAAATGCTATAAGGATCTGTTAAAATTTAAAATTTTGTTTTATTGTTACTCATTAACTGATAAATAATGACAATCTTTTTATACAAAAAAGATAGCAAAGAAAATAAAACCAGATGAAGATTCAGGTGAAGTTCCTATAAAAAAGGAGATGTAGCTGGGCGTGGTGGCGCACGCCTGTAATCCCAGTGGCTTGGGAGGCAGAGGCAGGAGGATCGCAAGTTCGAGACCAGAGGAAGTCTGCATAACCTTAGGGAGACCTGTCTCAAAAAGTAAAAAAAAAAAAAAAAAGGCTGGGGGTGCAGCTCAGTGGCCCAGCACTTGCAAAACATGCAAGCACGAGGCCCTGGGTTCAACCCCTAGTACCACAAACAAACAAACAAAAAAACAGATGTTTATAACTTGCTCTTACATAATTAATTATTTGAGAAGTCATTTCTTTATCAGTTCTTTTTCCCCTACTGAGCTGTAAGGTAATCGAGGATAAGAACTTTTACCTGTTGTGGCCTCTACTGTCTCTGCAGTGCCTAGGAGACTGACTGCCCTGTAGAAAGCACTTAAAGATTTAATGAAAACAGCTGGGTGCAGTGGTGCACATCTGTAATCTCAGCGATTTGGGAAGTGGGTTCAGTGGCACACATCTGTATTCCCAGAAACTTTGGGAGGTGGAAGCAAGAGGATCACAAGTTTGAAGCCAGAGGCAGCCTATATAGCTTTTTGTTGTTGTTGTTAGTTGCCCTCGAGTTGGTATCCGACTCGTAGCAACCCTCATAGGGTTTTCAATGGCAACTGTATTGGGATTGCCTTGGGAGTGGATTGCCAGGCCCTTCTCCCATTTTTGCGGTTCTGGGAATTGAATTCAAGTCCTCAGAGACTGCAGTGCAGCACCCTACCAACTGAGCCAAATCCCAGCTTAGTGAGACCCTATTTCAAATAAAAAGTAAAAAATGGGCTGGAGATGCAACTCAGTGGTAGAGTGCTTGCAAAGCATGTGTTCAACCCTTCAGTACCACCAAAAAAATAAAAAGATATATTGATTGTTATAAATTAGTGGATTGTGTTTGATTGAATTTTTCTACTTTCTAACTACAAAGTAGCATCTGTTTTTAGTAAGCAGGGATTATTATTACCACCTCTCATAATTGCTACATCTAACATTTTAGCACATTTCTTTCTGACCTTTTAACTTTTTGTAATTAGGTGCTATTGAGTCAATCTGACTCATAGCGACCCTATGTATCACAGAACTAAACAGTCCTCAACACTGAAATGCCCCGCACTATGTTAGTGCTGCTCTGCTCATAGGGTTTTCAATGGCTGATTATTTTGGGATTGTTTCTGGAGTGGGCTGGTTATTTAAATTATTGAGACTATAGTATAGAGAGATTTGTACCCTGATTGTGTTTTGCTTAATATTTATTATTATGTTTATCTCATTGGGAGCTTTCATAAAATCATTTGAAATGACTATGATATTCTGTCATATGAGTATGACTTTTCAAAAAATCCTTTCCATAATTTTGACAGTTGCTTTCTACCTGATTTTTGTGCTTTTACAAATAATCCTGAGTTCAATATCTTTTGAATATTTTTTAAATTCACGTATGAATTTTTTTTACCTTGGTATAGATTTCTAAAATGAGAATTACTGAGGAATCAAAAATATGTGTTTTTAGAGCTTTTAATTTGGATTGTCAAATTCCTTTGTAGAATGTTCATATCATTTTGCATTTGCTCGCCCGCCTGCCTTCCTGCCTTCCCTCCCTTCCTTCCTTCCTTCCTTTCTCCCTCCCTTCCCCTCCCTCCCTCTTTCTTTCTTTCTTTCTTTCTTTCTCTCTCTCTCTTCCTCCCTCCCTCCTCCCCCTCTCTCCCCCTCCCTCCCTCCTTCCTTTCTTTCTTTCTTTCTTTCTTTCTCATATTAGAGGCCTGAAACCAGGGCCTTGCACATACTTTGTAAGTGCTCTACTGCCAAGCTGCGCTCTCAACCCTTTTTTTTTTTTTTTTTTTTTTAATCTTGAGACAAGGCTTTGCTACGTTACACAGGCTGCCTTTGGTCTTGAATTTGCAATCTTCTTGCCTCAGCCATCCAAGTTGCTGGGATTATAGGCATGTTCCACCGTGTCCCGCCATTCATTTCACATTTCTGTCAGCAACATATGAAAGGATCCCTTTTAAAAACCCTTGCCAATATTTAATTTTACTTTAAAATATTTGCTAATTTGATAGAAGAAATATATGTTATCATTATATCATTAGTATGTTGTTATTATAATTAGCTTCCATGGTCTGTCAGCTTATTATTCTGTCTGGGCTTGTGTGTTACTGTGACACTGAAAGCTATGCCACCGGTATTTTAGATACCAACAGGGCCATGCATTGTGGGCAGGTTTCAGCTGAGCTTTCAGACTAAGACAGACTAGGGAGAAGGACCCAGCAGCCTACTTCCAAAACAAATAGCCATTGAAAACCCTGTGAATAGCGGAGAAATACTACCAAATATAATGCCAGAAAATGATCTCCTTAGGCTAGAAGGCATTCAAGAAATGACTAGACTAGGGAAGAGTTGTCTCCTCAAAATAGAGTAGATCTTAATGATAGGAGTGGAGTAAAGTCTCTGGGACTTGCTTTGCTGATGTGCCACAACTCAAAATGAGAAGAAACATAGTGACTGCAACATTGGGCTCAAACATAAAATGATTGTGTGCCTGGCACAGCGTTGGGCAGTGTTTCATTGTGTTGTACATAGAATCACTACGAGTTTGATTCGACTTGCTGATACCTAACAACATTATAATTAGCATGATTACTAGAAAAATCAAGATTTTTTTCAAATGTTTATCAACGCTTCTGTTTTTCTCTTTAACTAATTTTCTGTTTATGGTCTATCCTAGAGTCTTAGTCCCTTACATGTCTATAGTCTTGCGCTGTGGGGGCTTTTGTGTTGCTGTGGTGCCCAAAGCTATGCCACTGGTATTTCAGATACCAACAGGGCCACCCTTGGTAGACAGGTTTCATCTGAGCTTCCAGACTAAGACAGACTAGGGAGAAGGACCTGGCTGTCCACTCTGACAGTAGTTAGCTGTTGAAAACCTTATGAATAACAAAGAAGCACTATCAAATATAGTGCCAAAAAATGAGCCCCCTAGGTTGGGAAGCATTCAAAAGATCACTTGAGAATAGTTGCCTCCTCAAAGAATGTCAGCCTTAATGATGGGAATCGAGTAAAGTCCCTGGGACTTCCTTTTGCTGATGTGGCACAACTCAAAATGAGAAGAAACACAGTGACTGCAACATCAGGCTGAAACCTAAAAGAAAAGAGATTGTGTGCATGACAAAGTGTCAGGTAGTGTTTTGTTCTGCTATGCATAGGGTCACTATGAGTCAGACACTACTTTAGGGCACCTAACAACAACAAAAGAGTCTTAGTACTCTTGATGAACTTTTTATCTATTAAGGCAAATAAGTTATAACAAATCTGACTGATACCATTTCCTAGTTCCTTTTTATTATTTTTTTATATTCTAAATCTTTTTTTTTTTTTTTCAGTGCTGGGTATTGAACGCAGGGCCTTGTGCATGCTAGATAAGTGCTCCACCTCTGAGCTCTAATATGCTAAAGCTTTAAATAGTCACATATTATCACTGTTTTCTTTTATTATTTCTCTCACTGTTGTTAAGTTTAGGAAGTTCTGTATTAATAAATAAGCATCCTTGTTTTCTTCAGTTATTAAAGGTTTAATGAGAAGTATAGCAACTATAATTATTATTATTTTATACTTACATGGTTATTCCACTTGGAATTTATGTTGAAAGATTGCAGGAGATGCTTCTTATGTAAAACATTGTAAAAAATTATGTAAAAAATTATGTAATTTTTTTCTGAATACAAAACTGGTTATTCCAACACCATTTGTTCATTAACACTTTCTACTTCATTTTTAAAGTAAAACATTTCTTACTTTTTATGAAGTGTACAGTCAGCCCAGCCTGTCATTCCTGAGAAAAATGATAGAGTGCAACATCTTGTTTAAAATTGTAACATAACTTTATTTTCCATGCTGCTTTACAGATTGAATGTAGAAATGGACATGCCCAGAAAGAGACTAAAAATCAATTCTTCATCCCAAGGACCTGTTAAACTCCAAGAAGCATCAAATTCAAATGATAGTGAAATTATTTCACGGAGTCCTCCTTCAAATGAAGCTAAAAATGATAAGAAAGATACTAAGTTGACAAATGTTAGGAGTAAGTCTGACTATGGAATTAAAAGCCTTAGCAGTGCTAATATTGCCAATGATGTGAAACCTAAAGTTGAAGGCCAGGTAAAGGACAAGAAATGCCCTCATTTACTGGCTCAGAGGGAAAAGATAAAAGAACTCAAGAAAGAAAGGAACATTAGCTTTAGAGACAATTCTGAAGAATGTGCCTTGGAGAAATGCAAGAAAAATCAGTTTTCTGAGCATCATCATTCCAACAAGGTAATTAGGGAACCCTCTGAATACAGAAGAAGGAAGATCAGCTTCAAAATCCCAATAAAATCCTGTAATACCCTCCAGACTTTTGTCAAAGGAAACATCTTCAGTTTAGAATATAACAAGTCAAAGACTAAGCAGGAGGAAAAAAAGTTCTTAGAAAGCTCTCAGGTTTCATTAAATTTGACCAGGCACAAAGGTGAATACTTGTTTTCAGATTCCACGTATAAACAGACTGTTGATGAGTGGAAAAGAAAATATCATCAAGAGCATCAAGAAAGTAATGATTCCAATTCTAAGGAGAACCTTACCAAGGTAAGGTAGTACATAATGAGGAATTTTTCTTTTTCAGGATTTGTTCAGGGTTATCAGAAAAGAGAGGTGGGGGAGAAACATTTTTTATTAAAAAAATTTTTTATTAAAAAAGTTTAGATCTTTGGTTGCAAAGGAATTTGGTTTCAGCAAAAATATTTAATATAGTCAGATTTTAGTTGTTTCTGTTCCTGATGATAATCATAGAGGGCTGATTCATATATAGTCATGAACATAATGTGTTGGGTCAGGTACAGCGGTGCATGCCTGTTGTCCCAGCAACTAGGGAGGTGGAAGCAGGAGGATTGCAGGTTTGAGACCAGAGGCAGCCTGTGTGACTTAGCAAAAGTCTGTCTCAAAAAGCAAAAGGGGCTTAGGTGCAGCTCAATGGTAGAGTACTCATAAAGTATGTACGAGGCCCTGGGTTCAGCCCCCCAGTACCTCAAAAAAAAAAAAAAGTATAATATGATGGTATCCTGGTGGGTATCAAGACTTCATGATAGAAGGGATTGTATAAACATATATGAAGCGGTTATAGATAATCCTTTGACAAAAACACTGTAACAGTCTCTTAGGCTTTTCCAACTCCAGATAACAGAGAATTCTCAGAGGTTAATATTCTTTCTTTTTTCTTTTCTTTGGTCCTCCTCCTTTTCCTTCTCTTCTTCCTTTGCCACCTCCTCCTTCTCATTCTTCTCTCTGTTTTCAGGGAGGGTCTCGCTATGTAGCCCAGGCTGCCTTAAAATTGTGATCCTCCTGCCTCAGCCCCCCAATACTGGAATTACCAGTATGTGCCACATCATGCCTGGCTCTAGCTTATTCCTTTGACAGATTATTTTTTCAGTGCCACTATATGCCAGGCGGGCTGGGATTTAGCTCAATTAGTAGAGTGCTGCGCTGCAGTCTCTGAGGTCCCGAGTTCAATTCCCAGAACTGCAAAAATGGGAGAAGGAACTGGCAATCCACTCCCAAGGCAATCCCGAAACAGTCAGTCATTGAAAACCCTATGAGGGTCGCTATGAGTCGGATACCGACGTGACGGCACCTAACAACAACAACAACAACATGTGCCAGGCACTGTAATAAAATAGCCTGCAAGAGAGACATACTCTGTTTTCAGAGATTTATTCATGTAAGGAGAGATAATCTCGTTAAATGTGAAAGTAAAGTCCTTATTATAAACTTAATATTGAAATGTACAGCATGAGATTAATATAGCCTTGGTACCCTGTGGAGGGTTTAGTTAAGAAAGGTGGACTTGAGGGGGTATCATTTAAACTGAAAATCAAAGAGTAAGGAATTACTCAAAGATGAACTGGAGTGGAGTGGGGAAGCAGGGATACTCCAGGCAGAGGGAATTACTGTAGTGGAAATCCAGGTTAGAAAGCACGGAACATCCGTTTTGCTTCTAGATTCTGTAATAATTGCCTTTTATAGATTACTTTGAGAACCAATTTCAATAGCTTTGTTTCTGTGGCAAATAAAATTATTTACCTTTAAGAGAACTTTTAGAATTTTGGAACATCAGAGCTTTAGAACTTCAGAAATGCTAAAATTTAGTTGTTGTTGTTGTTAGGTGCCGTCGAGTCGGTATCCGACTCATAGCGACCCTGATAGGGTTTTCAATGGCTGACTGTTTCGGGATTGCCTTGGGAGTGGATTGCCAGGTCCTTCTCCCATTTTTGCGGTGCTGGGAATTGAACTTGGGACCTCAGAGACTGCATCGCAGCGCTCTACCCACTGAGCCAAATCCCAGCCCCTAAAATTTAGACACTTCTTAAAAACAGGGTGATAGAGCTTGCATACAATTACTATTGAGACCATAAATTGCTTGGAGGCTGAGTCAGGAAGATCAATTGACTCCAGGAGTTGGAGACCAACTTGGGCAACATAGTGAGACCCTGTCTCAAAACAACAACATAAAGACCATAGATTACAGGAGATGTTTCTTATGTAAAATGGACAGGTTATCACTAAGGAGGTAGAAGAGTTTGAGAGGGTATATTTGTAGTTCATGGACTCAGAGGGGCCCATAATATTAGAAAGAAGTCAGCATGTTCTTTTTACTGTTTTCTTTCTTTCTTTCTTTTTTTTTTTTTTCTGGTGGTACTGGGGGTTGAACCCAGGGCCTTGCGCTAGCATGCTTTGCAAATGCTGTACCACTAAGCCGTACCCCTAGCCCATTTTTTAATTTTTTGAGACGGTTTCACTAAATTATGCAGACTGCCTCTGGTCTCGAACTTGTGATCCTCCTGCCTCTGCCTCCCGAATTGCTGGGATTACAGGCGTGCGCCACCACGCCTGGCTTTTACTGCTTTCTTAAAGGGAAAAAAATCCCTCCCATTTGTATTCTTTTGTTAAATCACTTCTCTAGAGTAGAATAAATGAAGGGAATAAATGAAGGGAACTCAAAATTGTCAGTAGGTTCATCATTGTGATATGATTGTGTCTTGTTTTCCATGTGCTGTAGATCTAAAGAACAGCATGAGAAATCTCAGCGGTATATCTTATAGTTTCTTTTGATCTCTATATAAAATTACTACGCAAAAGAAAAGAGGTGCATAGTATGAATATTAAGTTGTAGGGGAAGCAATTTTTGTATGACTACTTTCCAGGTATCAGAATTAAAACTCTTTAAAACTGTTCCTTTAATAGGAGTATTATCTGATTTAATTCACTCAAACATAGAAACAAGAAGTAAATATTGTCCTTACCTTGAGTGTGTTATCCTCAGCATATTATTTACAGGAGATGATAATTTTAATGCTGTTTGTTTTATTCATTAATTCCTCAATAGCAAATTATTTTCCTAAAATAATGTGTGTATTTTACAAGGAACTAGTTGTATTTTTCTGGATTTGGTAACCTTGAAATTTAATTATTTTGTTGTGCTGTCTTGGGTTTCATAGTCCTTTGATAAAGACCCCTGTCAGATTGCAAATCCCCTCCTCCTATTGCAAATTAATGCTGTTGAGATCTGTGGTCTATAGGACATTTTTAAGGATAGCATTCCATTTAATCCTTACAAGTCTGGAAGGTAGGAATTTATTAATATATCAAATATTAAATAGCCACCTAGACAACTTACTACAAGAGATCCATATTTGTGCTTATTTCCAAGAAAAGGGATCCAACTGAATGCAAAAATTATCTAATGATATCATAAATATCTCATGCAAGTAAAATCTTGTTAAAGATCATTAAAAAGTGACCAGAGCAGTATATAGACAAGAAACTGCTAGAAAATCAATCCAAATTCAGAAGGGTCATGGAACCAGGGAAATCATTGCTGATGTCAGATGGATATTAGCTGAAAGCAGAGAAAGCCAGAAAGATGTCTATCTGTGTTTCATTAACTATGCAAAGCCATTTGACTGTATGGATCACAACAAAGTATGGATAACATTGGGAAGAATGGGACAACCAGAGCACTTAATTGTACTCAGGAAGAACCTGTACATAGACCAGGAGGGAGTCATCTGAACAGAACAAGGAAACATTGGCTGTTTTAAAGTCAAGAAAGGTTGCGTTAGAACTGTATCCTTTCACCATACCATCACAATCTCTGTACTGAATGAATAATCTAAGAAGCTGGACTTTATGAAGAAAAATGCAGCATCATGATTAGAAGAAAACTCATTAATAACCTGTGTTATGCACAGGACACCTTTGTTTGCTGAATGTGAAGAGGATTTGAAACATCGACTGATGAAGATCAAAGAACACAGCCTTCAGCATGGACTGTGCCTCAACATCAAGAAAACAAAAGTCCTTACAACTGGGTCAGTAAACAACTTCATGATAAATGGAGAAAAGATTGAGGTTGTCCAGGATTTTGCTTTACTTGGTTCTGCAGTCAACACCTGTGGAAGCAGCAGTCAGAAAATCAAAAGACACGTTGCAATGACAAAAGCTGTTGCAAAAGACCTTTTTGAAGTGTTGAAAAGTAAAAATGTCACATTGAATATGGAGGTGCGCCTGACTCATGCCATGGTATTTTCAGTCGCATCATATGCTTGTGAAAGCTGGACTTGAACACAGAAGAAGAATTGATGCTTTTGAATTACAGTGTTGGAAACGAATATTGAGTATACCATGCACTGCTAAAAGGACCAACAGACCTGTTCTACAAGAAATGCAACCAGAGTGCTCCTTGGAAGCAAGGATGGCTAGACTGTGTCTTATATATTCTGGGCATGCATTCAGGAAGGACCAATCCCTGGAAAAGGACATCATGTTTGGGAGAGTGGCCGGTCAATGAAGAAAAGGAAGACCCTAAACTAGATAAACTGACACAGTGTCTGTAATAATGGGCTTAAACATAAAAAAGATTGTCTGCCTGGCACAGTGTCAGAGTATGTTTTGTTCTGTTGTTTATAGGGTTGCTATGAGTTGGACCTGACTTGAAGGCACCTAACAATATTATGTATCAGGCACTTTTGTAGGTAATAGTGATTTGGATGTGAAAAGCAGGATCTTTACCCTCGAGAAGTTCTGAGGGTAAACAAACATAATTGTACTACAGTGGAGAAAATATCAGAGCCCTAGGAATTCAATGTGATGTTAGTATAAATCTCTAGGTAAGTTAAGGAAGGGCTCACTAAAGTAGAGGTTCTTTAGCTGGGTCTTTATGTTTGGTCTTTAAGATTATCTAGAAGGAGGATTACAAATGCTCTCCAGCCAGGTACAGGGCCAGTGTGTGAAACTACACAGAGTTTGCAAGGAAGTTATTCAGTATGACTAGAATCCAGATGTGTAGAGCATCTACACCATCATACAATAGTAAAGTTGTAATGGACCTGGGTGTGTGATGTGTTATGTTATTATGTAATGTGAAGTCTGATGTTGGAAAGTTAGGGTGGAAGTTGAATTCCCCATAAAACATTTTTGAGTGTGGCATGCTTTGTTAAAGAGGGTTTATAATATACACTACAGTCAGTTTCCTGCAAAATACATGTAGATTTGGAGTTATCTTAGAGGATTCTTTTCTTTTGTTTTTGTAATACTAGGGGGTTGATCCCAGGGCCTTACACATGCGAGGGAAGTGCTCTACCACTCAGCTACACCCCTAGGCCCTTTTTAAATTTTTTATTTTGAGACTGGTTTTCCCTAAGTTATACAGGCTGTCTCTGGCGTTGAACTTGTGATCCTTCTGCCTCAGCTTCCTGAGTCACTGGGATTACAGGTGTGTGCCTTGGCACCTGGCTAGAAGAATTCTTAAAAGATGATTTGGTTCAGTAATGCTTGTGCTGAGCTTTCTGTAACTTGCAGGTAGGGTCAGGTTGGATTTACCTGCCCAGCAAAAGTGGTGGTGTGGAACCAGACATAGTGGTCCATACTTGCAGTCCCAGCATTCAGGAGGCTAGGGCAGGAGAATCACAAATTCCAGGCCAGCTTGGGTTGCATAATGAGTTCCCCATCAGCATGGACTACATAGGGAGAACTTGTCTCAAAAAAAAAGAAACACAATGAAACAAAAAGAAGTGCTAGTACAAAGTTGGAGTTTATGGGAAGTTTATGGTAGTTTTTTTTTTTTTTCTTTTTTCCCTTAATTGATATATCTTGGTAGGGTACAGAGTAATACAGCATTTGCTTTTTCCATTGTGCAACTACTACATCACTTTTGGTTACACTTTCATCAACTTATAAAGTTTGTGGAAACTTTTTATTAATATGTCATGAAACTCATATGCATTCATTGGTTATATTCCCCTATTTTTCCTGTGCACTCATGAAGTTGCATCATTTAGATTTGAGATTATCCTCTCCTTTACATTGTCTCCCCACCCCTTCCTATGTTCTACAACCTTTGCTTTCCTTTGCTTGTCCCCAGTTCTTGTCCCCTCTTATCCCCTCTTGTCCCTTTGCTTGTCCCCTCCTTCTTTCTAGTCTTCTTATATTTTCCCTTCTTAGCTAAGTTTAATTCTTCATTTTTATATATCTGCTTATGTATAGTTTTACTCTTCCTTTAAGTAAGATTCAGCTCCCACATATGATTGAGAACATAGGGTATTTCTTCTTTTGAGCCTGTGTTTGTTCACTTAAAAGGATATTTCCCAGTTCCATCCATTTTGCTGCAAATGGCATTATTTCATTCTTTTTTATTGCTGAGTAATATTCCATTGTGTATATGTACCACATTTTTTTAAATCCATTCTTCTATTGGTGGGTATCTTGGTTGGTTCCATATCCTTACCATTGTGAAGAGTGCTGCGTTAAATATGGAGATGCAGCTGTCTCTGTGATATCTCTGTTAGAAGATAAAAAATAAAACACAAACTTCTGGTGCTCTAACCACATATGATATAGCTCCCTTTCTCTTTAGCCCTATTTACAATCCTCAAATTCTCTGTTTTTGTCATGTCACTTTTAGAAATGGCTCAGTGGCTTCTGAGTGACAATTTTCTACCAATTAAGGCTAGCTTGTTTTTTTTTTTTATCATGGTTCTTTCTATTCCTTAGGGTGGTATATATCTCTATTATTAGAAGATGAGTACTTTTAGGACTAAAAAGCTAAACAGTTCCTCCCATGTTTCATGACTTGATAGAACAAGAGTTTTCTATTCTGGAAGCTCCTGCAGCTATAGCACTGTGTTGTATGATCCCCTCAGATCTCAGAAGCTAAGCAGAGTTGGACCTGGATAGTACTTGGATAAGAGACTGCCTGGGAACACCAGATGCTGTAAGCTTGGGAGAAGGACCTGGCAACCCACTCCTGCAAACCAATCAGCCATTGAAAACCCTATGAATAGCAGAGAAGCACTGACAATAGTGTTTCACTTGTACGTAGGGTTGCTATGAGTCAGACACTGACTTGATGGCCCCTAACAACAACAACATTATGGAAGCAGTTTTCTTCTGTGGGGGCAGTTTTGTCTCTAAGACATTTGGCAATGTTTGGAGACCCTTTTATCCCCCTGTGGTGCAGAGATGGGACCCAGGGCCTTGCAAATACTGGGCAAGTGCTTTACCACGGAGCAACATTCTCAGCCCTTGACTTTTTGAGACAACATCTTACTACACACCCCAGGCTAGGCTGGAACTCACTGTGTAGCCTGGGCTATCTTCAGACTCCTGATCCTAATAACCTTAGTCTCCTGAGTGCTAGGTTTACAGTTATATGCCTCTATGCCAGGATGGAGACATTTTTGATAGTCAGAATTGAGTCTGGGTAGGCAGTGCTACTGACATCTGGTTGAGTGGAGTCCAGAGATGCTCCTAAATATCCTATTGTGTGCAAAATAGTCCCCACAACAAAGAATTACCTGACCCCAAATGTCAATAGGGCCAAGAATGAAAAATGCTACTCTAGGTATATGCTTTATTCTTAACTAATAAAATTACTTCTCATTTCAGAAATTTGAAGCACCATATTCATCAACATCACCTGAAAGTATTCAAGATACAGATCAAGAGGTTACTAATGTATTTATTTACTTTTGAATATTTTAATGAAATTAAACAGTTTCAACTTTTTGAGAAACAATCTTACAATGTAGTCCAAGGTAGTCTGGCACTTGAGATCCTCCTCCCTCAGCCTCTCAAGTGCTGGGATTTACAGGTGTACATCACCATGCTTGGGTAAACAGTTCCTTTTAATCAAATATCTATGAAAACCTTGATAATATGAAAATAATGATGTGTCCCCTTAAAATCAATGTAGATTTGTATGAAGTCATCAAAACCATTTGAACAAGACTTTACATTTCCTTAATCTTCTTTTTGCTTTTGTTTCCAATAAGCTAATCTGTTTTGAAAAGAGTCTGGAGCCTATGGGATATAGGTTACCTGAATTTTTACTTAATGCTATGCTTTTGCATGTAGATGCATGTATATGCTTGTTGTTAGGTGCTGGTGAATCTGGTCTGACTCATAGTGACCCTCATAGGGTTTTCAGTGGCTGATAGTTTGGGGATTGCTTTGAGAGTGGATTGCTGTGTCCTTCCATTGTGTATGACTAGAGTTGCCAAAATGTGATGACATGAACCTATTTTCACTTAATTCTCAATGAGATAAAATTGTCATTTATCGAAAATGAAAGTGCATGAGTGTTTTGTTTTTTTTTATATATATACTCATTGCTTCATTTTCCAGCTAGGATCTCTCAATGGATCCTTATAGACTAATTAGATAGAATTTTATGTTCCCTGGTCCTGAATTAAAATTAGATTCACAAAACACTTTGTATTTTTCTATATCTTTTTTTCCATATATCTTTTTTTCCATTTATTGGTAAATATTGGTGGGGTACAGAGTAATAAGGCTTTTGCTTTTTCCGTTATGTAACTATTACATTGGTTTTGGTTACCCTTTCAGCAACACACATAGTTTATGGAACCCTTTGATTAATATGTAGTAAAATTGTATGCAGTTATGGGTTATATTCCTCTATTTTTCTCTTGTATTCATGAAGTTGCTCCATATAATTTGGTATTATTCTCTACCCCGAAATATATATTTTATTTTTTGACAGTCAGTAGTATTTTTCTGTCTTGTGGGTCAGTGCCCCTTGATAGAAGACAATTTCTCACCTGTGCTCCAAAGCTAGATTTTCATTTCTTTACTTCAAAATGCATGAGGGAAGTACTTCTCTGAAGTGAGAAGGGTCTGAAGGCCTAGATTTCAATTTTTAATGGTTCCTGAACAGTATTAGAAAGCTCAAGAACACTTACCAAGGTAAAAGAAAATTGACTCTTAAAGTACTTTGGAAAGAGAATGAACTTATTTTGATGTCTATGTACTAGGTTCTTTTCAAGGAGCTTTAATAAGGTTATTTCATTTAATCATCACAAAAATCCTAAAAAGAAATAGGTATTTAATATTCCTCTTTTGTAGATGAGCAAGATCTAAGACCGAAAGTAGTTAATAATTTTCTATGCTTAAGGTTACAAGGTAATAAGAACTATTTTTAAAACTGTGTATTTATAAATCTGTATATCTTTTACCAGGCTGCTTCTACATTTCTATAATTTTTTTCTTTCTACAAATTTAGGAATTAATTGCTTTCTTATTAATTTGCAGAGTAACTCACTTAAAATATTTCACTGGATTTTTTTACAATTTAGATGCAGATAGTAGAAGAACTTCATGCTGCACGTGTGGGAAAAAATGTGGATTTATCTGTGGTTCCCTCTTCTGGAGAGTTAATGAGTATGGAAATTGACTTGGTGGAAGATAATGTACATTCTCCTGCTGGTATACCCTATATGTTAATGCTTGTAATTTCTTGTGCTTTTCTAGACTAAGTGTGCTTACATTTAGTTTTTACTATATTTATGTTAAGAATATAGTATAACTTTGCTCATTTGAAATGATACAGTATATTTCTTTTAGTTTCAGAAATCAATCTAATGTTTATCTTATCATTTGCTTTATATATCTCATGCTATTAGGCAGTTAGACACATTTTCTCTCTCTTCTTCCAAGAAGTAGTAGTCAGAGTTATGTTTGTTGTTCTTAGTTGCCATCCAGTCAGTGTCTGACTCATAGCGATCCTATGTACAACAGGTAAAACAGTATTATTAGTGCTTCTCTGCTATTCATAGGGTTTTTAATGGCTGATTGTTTCGGGTTTTTGTGGGGTGGGGGAGGAGTGGGTTGCTGGGTCCTTCTCCAAAGCCTATAGCACTTGATGTTCCCAGGTGGTCTCCCATCAAAGTACTAACCAGGCCTGACCATGCTTAGCTTCCAAGATCTGGTGGAATTGGTTGCCACAGTGGTATGGCTGCAGGCTCAGAGTTATAAATTGTCTTTTATTCTTGCTTTTAATCACAACTTTTAACATTTCAATTGATTAGATATAAGACATTGCTTGAAGGTGTTATTTTCATGGATTTCTTATTTATGTAGTAAAATTTTGGTTATTTTTACTACTGGGAGAAGATGATAAAGAGTATCCAAAATGTCAGGTGTGGTGGCATACATCTGTAATATCAGCACTGGGAGGAGGAGGCTGGAGGATCAGGAGTTCAAAGCCAATGTGGACTGCATAGTGAGACCCTGTCTTGAATAAAAAAATTAAAGATAATCCAAAATCTGTTAGTATTCTATTTTAAATTCTGTCCATAAAAATAGTAATGCTATTTATATTCACACTTGAATTCAAAGTTTACTAAATGTTTTCCTAAGCATTCACTTATCACAAAGGCCTTATGAGGTAACAATGCTAGTAGCATTATTACTATACTTATTTATTTAGTTATTATTTTTTGTAGTGCTTGGGGGTTGAACCTAGGACCTCACACAGCTTTGCAACTGCTCTACCAGTGGGCTGTATCCCCAGCCCATTTTTAATTTGTTATCCTGAGACAGGGTCTTGCTAAGTTATGCAGGTTGCCTCTGGCCTAGATCCTGTGATCTTCCTGCCTCTACTTCCTGAGAGGCTTGGATTACTGACATGAGCCACTGTGCCTGGCTAATACTAGCATTATTAATATGTTTTGTTTCTTTTACACACACTTAGCTTTTCAACTATATTTTACTACGGGTATATTAAAATTAGCTATGCTTCTTAAGTGCCCAACTACTTGTGATGTAGCACACAGTTTAGAAACATAGTTACTACTGGGACAAGTCAGTTTATGGTTTAAAATACATCTATAAACAATTTATGCAACAACAGCAACAACTGGTGGACAATTAAACATGATTACTATTCTTTCTATTAAGAATGAAGAAAAGGCAGTTTTGTTTGCATTCTTTAAAGGACTTTTTCTCTTAAGAATGGCACCAAAGGCACTGCTGGGAAGTTCTTCAATCTTGGCCCTGGTTCTTCTGTGGATTTCTGCCTTACTTTCTCTGCTTACTTAGACCTAGAGGAGTATCCCCTCCACTTCTCTCTACTCCCACTCTCCTGCCCCAAACAATGGTTGTGCATCCTGAATAGGGGACTCTTGATTACCTGGGATAATGGCAACAAAGTGATGGGCCAGGTAGATAGCAGCTTGAAAGCCCATGCAACTGTGTAATTTTTTTTATATGGCTAAGCTTACAAGACACAGAGTGGTTTTAAATTTAAGTGAATTTTCTGTTTCTTTGATTATCAAGTTTTAGTCATTATATAAATTTATTATAAAGTGTCATGAAATCCTCACTTTACTCTTTTCTTTAGTGAATACTACTTCAGACAAAAAGCTTCTAATTGTTATTGACACAAATATTCTGATGAATCATCTCAAATTTATTAAAATTTTGAAGACAACAGAAATACCAGGTATTTACAAAACATATTTTACAGATTCTGATTTTCTTTCCTGAATTGATATTTTATATTAGCACTGATTTATTTTTCTCATGAACACATCTCTCTGTATGTAATAGCATATACATAAAGCATAATCAGTTCAAGTGAAAAGATCCTTCATAGGCTAACCTAGCAATTTTCTTTTTAATGGCATTTATTATTATAATTGTATTATAATTTATTATACATTAAGAACCTTGATTACAGAAATTATGTCTTGTAAACTCTTCATTCTCTAGTAGTATTTGTAGCATTCTTTTCATCCTTATGTCTTCTTTTTAATTTCCATTTTTTATGCATCATCTCTTCATTCATTGGAAATTCCTAAAGATAAGGACTTTGGGTTTTAACACTTGCACTTTAACAGCCTTTTGATTTAGTAGCTCAATAAATGTTTTGTATTCTAAGAAATCTTTTTATTTTTTAGGCTTTGACAGACTTGTGTTAATTATTCCCTGGGTTGTTGTACAAGAGCTAGATCATATGAAGGCAGGAAAACTCCTAAAACATGCCCAACACAAAGCTATACCCGCAATTCATTTCATCAATGACAATCTCAGAAATCAAGATAGAAAGCTATGGGGTCAATCAATACAACTTGCATCTCAAAAACTTTGTAAGTATTGTTGGGTGTTGACTCATTATTGGAAGGGAACAGTGCCTTACATTCATGGAATGTGAAATGAAAAGGGCATTGAAATGGCTTGTGGCTTATTTTGGGAATTTTGGGGTTTTATGTTTCTGCTTCTTAATTTATGTCAGTATTTCACAAATAGTGACTATGTAGTTCTACATGCAGCCTACAGGCATAGCACTGTGGCATCTAACCCCATCAGATCTCGGAAGCTAAGCAGAGTGGGGCCTGGTTAATACTTGGATGGAAGACCACCTGGGAACACCAGGTACTGTAGGCTTGGGAGAAGGACCCAACAACCCACTCCCAAAAATCAGTCCACCATTGAAAACCCTAGAATAGCAGAGAAGCACTGACAATAGTGTTTTGCCCGTTGTATGTAGGGTCAGTATGAGTCGGATACCGACTCAGCGGCACCTAACAACAGCAACAAGTTCCATATGTATCCTTGACTGTATTATAGAAGTTTGAATTCCTTTTTTAAAAATACCACTGTTGAGGGATGAGGCCAATAAGTGAGCTAGGTTTCATTTCTGTCACTGCATGTAGTTAGTAGAATGTGGCGACATATGCTGTTTTCCTGTAGTTTGTTAGAATCTGGAATAATGAGGTACTTTTACAATCTCTATTGCTTTTCTCCTGATTTTATTTTTTGCCATGTTATTTTCTTTTAAGTCATTTTTAAAATTTCATGAAAGCATTGCTTGATGGTGATAATTCTAAGAAATATGTGGTTAGGTGATTTCATCATTGTGCAAATATCATAAAGTGTATTTACACAAACCTAAGTGGTATAGGTAGGTCTTTAATTTGCCATAACCTCTTGATATAATCAAGACAGTAAACATGAGATGCAGGAGGCTGTCAGTGTAACATGCATACTGCTTTACAGTTACCTTTTTTTTGTAAGTAGAAGGAGTATAGTCTAAAATAACAATAAAAATTATAGTATAGTAAATACATAAACCCATAGTAGTCATTTACTATCATTATAAGGTATTTTGTATTATACATAATTATATGTGCTGTACTTTTATATGACTGGCAGTACAGTAGTTTGTTTACACCAGCATCACCATGCACTTGAGTATTGTTTTGTACTTCAGTGTTACAATGACTATGACATAACTAGGTGATAGGAATTTTTTAGCTCCATTATAATATTATAGGACCACCATCATATATGTGGTTAATTGTTGACTGAAACATCATTTTATGGATATTGACTGTATTCTAGTTCAAGAACCTAAATATGTTCTTTATGCTTTATATAATTTACTGGAAAAAAATTTGTGTAAAGCAACACTGCTTTCTGTAGCGCATATATATATATGTATATATATGTATATGTGTATAGACATGTATATACATATATATGTGTGTATATGTATATATGCTACACAGTGTATATATATACACACATATTCTATGTGTGTATATGTATACATATATATAGAAAGCAGTGTATACACACACACAACTTTTTTCATTCTTAAGACTTATTTCTCCCCAACTCAGATTTATGTATGTATGTATATTTACATTATTTTAAATACAGTGAATTTATACTGCTCATTGCAACTATATCCACCATAAAATGTGAAATAATATATTTTAAGATTAATCTAATCATGGCATTAACCCTTAACTGGCATCATCAACTTTAGCGACAGGTATCTGTTCTTGGGGTCTAAGAACCCCAAACAAAAAACCTTGTATGGAAGAGATAACCATACTAAGAAATGCCCAAAACCCAACCTAGATGAACAAGAAATATGAAAAGGAAGGATGAAGAGAATCCCCCTAATGACCATAACACTTTAATAAATGAAATCAAAGATACCAAAATGCTTGAAATGCCAAACAACTTAAAAGCCTACTTATAAAATGATAAATAACCTTAAAACACAACTAAGCAGATGAATGCAATTGAGATGCTTGACAAAACCTATCGAAGAAGAAAAGTTCAGCAAAGCAATCAAGATCTTGAAAAAAATGCAAACAAAAATGCTGGAATTAAAAAACACAAGCGAGAGAGGGTGGCACATGCCTGTAATCCCAGAGAGACAGAGGCAGGAGGATTGCGGGTTTGGGGTCAGAGGCACCTTGTGTAACTTAGTGAGACTCTGTCTCAAGGTGAAAACATTAAAAAGGGGTCTGGGAATATAGATTAGGGGTGGAGTGCTTGTAAAGAATGTGCAAAGCCCTAGATTCAGCCCCCCAGTACTGGAAAAAAATAAAAAGAAAAAAAAAAGAAAGAAAAAGAAAGAAAAAAAGGGAAAAAGAAAAAACAATCAAATGAAAGTTACAGTGGAGAGTAACACAAATAGACTGGATCAAACTGAAGACAGAATGTCAAGGACTAAAGTCAAGGTTGAAGAGCTATTTTCTCAGATACTAAGGAGAGAAAGAATGTGACCACCACTTTCAGGAGGTATTTGACGAGGTAAAGCAATGTAACCTACAAATTCAGGGACATAAGAAAGAGCTGAAACTAAAACTAGAGGCACAGAAAACCTATTCAGTGAAATAATAGCTGAAAATTTCTGAAACCTAGGGGAAGAAATAGACACTCAAACAACACAAGGATCTAGGACCCCAAATAGATTAGACCAGTAGAGAGCCTCTCTGCATCATGGTATAGTGGGAATGCTCAAAGTACAAAGCAGTTTTAAAGACTGCAGAAGAAAATGTCAGCTCACCAGAAACAGTGACATGGTGCCAGGACTGGCACAGTGTCAGGGAGTGTAACCTTCTTTTGCACATAGTGTCACTCTGAATCGGACCTGACTCTATGGTACCTAACAAAACAACAACTTCTTTTTAAATAATGAGATAAAAATGATTAAAGCCAAAAAATAAAGTTATCTTTTACTCCCCTTAAGTAGATATTTGCTTCCCACTTTTATGATATATATGTGTATATATACACATATATGTATATATACACATTTTATATATACATATACATATAATATATATATGTATGTATATATCTATATATATTTTGTTGTTGTTGTTTTGTTGTTGTTGTTTGGTGCTGTCAAGTTGAGTCCAACTCATAGTGACCCTTATAAGGTTTTCAATGGCTGACTGTTTTGGGAGTGGGCTGCCACATCCTTCTCCCATACACACACACACACACACACACACACACACACACACACACACACAGAGTTTTCCCCTACTACTAGGGATTGAACCCAAGGTCTTGCACAGGCTAGGCAAGCACTCCACCACTGAGCTGTACCTCCACTCTTTTTAATTTATTTTTTAAATTTTTGAGACAGAATCTTGCTGAATTGCGCAGGCTGCTTCAGGCCTTGAACTTGTGATCCTCCTATCTCAGCCTGCCATGTAGCTGGGATTATAGGTGTGTTATATAGCTCCCAGCTGTTTTATGTTTATTGATTCATTTATTTGCCAGATAGTTGTAGAAAACACTATTCTAAGTATTGATGCTTCAGAAATTAATGTGAAAGATATATCTATCTTGTTGTTGAGAAGCCTAAGTTCTGTTGTTATTAGGTGCCATCGAGTCACGTCTGACTCATGGTGACCTTCATAGAGTTTTCAATGGCTAATTGTTTTGGGATTGCTTTGGGAGGGATTGCCACATCCTTCTCCCATTTTTGAGGTACTGGGAATCGAGCCCAGGTCCTCAGAGAGTGTGGAACAACACTCTACCAACTGAGCTAAACCCCAGCCCAAGTTCTATTAGATATTAAAAATCTGATCAATTGTAATTTATGTAGAATTTATTTTTGTATTATATGTGAGTAGAGGTTTTGGAGTTGAGATGCCATTTAAACTGAGTTTTAAGTAATAAATGTATAGTAGTTTTTCAGTACTTACTCTTGACATATCCTGGTCTAAGTGCTTTATATGTATTCTGATTTGATCTTCCTGATTAAGCACTTTGTCCAGTGATACACATATAGTAAGTAGGGGAACAGGGCTTTAAAACTAAACCAGTCTGTTTCCAGGGTCTTTGTTTTATTTGCTTTTGAAAAGTACCTGAGTAGGTGCTCAAAATGTTTATTGAATGATTAAATATTCTGTGCAGTTTTAGGTGTATTTTCCAGCTCCATACAGCTTAGAAAAGTGATAATACAGATGTTCTTTAACTTGATACCTTTAGAACAGTGCACTGTTACCTTTAATGTTGTTGTTGTTAGGTGCCCTTGAGTCAGGTCCGATAATGTGCCGTGCCCGACACTACATCAGTGCTTCTCTGCTATTCATAGTTTTCAGTGGCTGAATGTTTAGGGAGTGGGCTGCCTGGTCCATCTCCTGTTGCCTTTACGGCTCCTTTTATGAGCCAAATAGAATTGTTTAAGGTTAACTAATGATTTCATTTAATATTTTCCCTGTAGAATCTTTCACTACTGCCACTCGAGGCTTGAATTTTTTCTTCACTTCCTTAAGCTTGAGAAACACCGAGCGTGTTCTTCCCTTTTGGTTTTCTGCCTCCAGCTCCTTGCACATGTCATTATAATATTTGTTTTTGTCTTCTTGAGCTGCCTTCTGAAATCTTCTGTTTAGTTCCTTAACTTCCTCATGTCTTCCTTTTGCCTTAGCTGCTCGATGTTCAAGGGCAAGGTCCAGTATCTCTCTTGACATGTAATTTGGTCTTTTCTTTTTTTCTTGTCTTTTTAAGAACTTTTTGCTTCCTTCTTGAATGATATCTTTTATGTCATGCCACAGCTCTTCTGGTCTCCTGTCATTTGTGTCTAATGCATTAAACCTATTTTTGAGGTGGTCTCTGAACTCAGGTGGGATATACTCAAGGTCACATTAAATGATGCAGGAAACATCAAAAGAAGATGGGAAGAATACACAGTCATTATACAAGAAAGAATTGGTAGATGAGCAACCATTCCAAGAGGTTGCATATGAAGAGGAACCAATGGTGTTGAAGGACGAAGTGGAAGCTGCCTTGAAAGAAATGGCGAAACACAAGGCTCCAGGAATTGATGGGATACCAATAGAGATGTTTCAACAAATAGATGCAGCACTGGAGGTGTTAACATGTTTATGCCAACAGATTTGGAAAATAGCTACTTGGCCAACTGACTGGAAGAGATCCATATTTGTGCCTATTCGCAAAAAAGGGGATCCAACTGAATGTGCAAACTATCGGACAATATCATTAATATCACACACCAGCAAAATTCTACTAAAGATCATTCAGAAGCGACTACAGCAGTATATAGACAGGGAATTACCAGAAAATCAAGCGGGATTCAGAAGAGAGCGGGGAACCAGGGACATCATTGCTGATGTCAGGTGGATATTAGCTGAAAGCAGAGAATATCAAAAAGATGTCTATCTATGTTTTATTGACTACGCAAAAGCATTTGATTGTGTGGATCATAACAAATTATGGATAACACTTCAGAAAATGGGAATACCAGAACACCTAATTGTGCTCATGAGAAATCTGTACATGAACCAGGAGGCAG
>VMDO01018290.1:0-42565 GCA_007922755.1 Pedetes capensis
TATTTCTTAAAGATACAAAGTCTCGCTAAATTGTGCACACTGCCTTTGGCCTCAAACTCATGATCCTTCTGCCGTAGCCTCCCAAGTTGCTGGGACTACAGGTGCCTGGCTTGAAGTCACAATTTTTCTTCAATAGAAAATAAGTAGAGAAAATGAATTAACATGACAAATGTCCACTATGTGGCACATGATTTTGTAGTCTGTCTGTAAGTGGATCATTCATTCTCTAACACCTTGATATAAGAATGCTTTGAATAAATAATCATTGTCACTATTCTTCAGATAAAGATGACAAAGATCCAGTGGCTTGCCTAAATGTTGAATCTTGGGTTGAGACAGAGGTCTGCAAGACTCCACGACTGTGTTGTAATATGGGAGTCCATTCTTTCCCTAGTACCAAGAAGAGCTTTTGACATGGTAAGATTTGTACCTGAAAGACATTGGATATTTCTTAGTAAATTAATGATGCAATAAAAACAACTTTTAAAAGAAACCAGTAAAATAGGATACAGTGGAAAAGGGATGCAAAAGTCCATTCATGAATTGATAAAATCCTATTTTAGGATAACATTAAGAATTAGAGAATATGTGGTTTTTCCCAGGAATAACAGACTATCAAGCAAGTCAGCCCATATCCCCAAACTGTAAATCTCTTCATTCTTGAATCTTTTTCTGATAGAATAAACATCCAACAAGCACACATTGGTGAAATAATAATAGGGACACTTTTGTTAGGTGCTGTGGAGTCAGTATTGGACTCATAGCGACCCTCATAGGGTTTTCAATGGCTGACTGTTTGGGGATTGCCTCGGGAGTGGATTGCCAGGTCCTTCTCCCAATTTTGTGGTGCTGGGAATTGAACTCAGGACCTCAGAGACTACAGTGCAGCACTCTACCAACTGAGCTAAATCCCAGCCCAGAAAAAACAAATTTATTATAATATAATAATATAATATAATATGCATTGTTTGCCTTTGATGGAACAAAATGAATTTTCCAGTTTTGGTGGCTATTGATGAATCTATGTATTTCAGTATTTATTTGCCCTAATTGAGTCTACAGCCATACAACCCTGGCATCCTTTCTCATCAGATCTCTAAAGCTAAGTCGGGTGGGGCCTGGTTAGTCCTTGAATGGGAGACTATCTGGGAATACTGGGTGCTGTAGGCTTGGGAGAAGGACCAGCCCACTTTGGAGACTATCAGCCATCAGAAAATTTATGAATAGCAGAAAAATACTAACAATAGTTTTGAGCATGGCACAATGTCAAATACTGTTTCATTCTTTATAGGGTTGCTATGAGCCAGACTTAACTCAATGCCACCTAACAACAAATTAAGAGACATGATTTAGATCTATTTGATAATAAAACTTTAATTAATTAATTTTTTTGTGGTACTGGGAATCAAACCCAGAGCCCATGCATTCTCAAGCAATGCTCTACCACTCAGCTATACTCTGGCCCAATAAAATTTTAAATTATTATTGTATAGAGACTGATTTTTAGACTGTATGTTATAGTCATTGGTAGCAAATTTTGAATAAAAAATAAATTCATTTTTAAGTTGACTTTATTCCATTTGTTCAAGGTGTGAATAATGGCTGAATGGGATATTAGGGCTAGCGTAGCCACTAATTGGATCTAAAGCATTAATACAAATTCTAAAATACCAAGAAATTGTGACAAACTTACATTTTGTGCTGCTGCTTAGCTGGTGCCCATGGTGCCTTAATAGTTAAGATGACATTTGTACTTTAAAGACACATTCGGATATGTAAAATTAAATATAAAATTGCCTTGAAGCACTAGCCTATGATCTCTAGCCTCTTACTGAACTAGAGTAAATAGACTAAGTCTCAATAATTGTATTCATCTCTGCCACTGAGATAGTGAAATTAATCCTGGTAGATTCTCCCCTTCATTCCCATCCCAAAGTAGATGCTAACATCTAGATAGCAAAGCAGTCTTTGAGTGAGATGTAATATAGGAGGTCTAAGTACCGTTATCATCTTATCTAATTGCAGATTATTAAAATTTATGAGTTGGGCAAAAATTCTATTATTGGTTTGAGCACTAAAATACAACAACTTCAAAAAACACATAGTATAGGAAAACTATTTTAACATACTTAAATATTTTTACATTATAAAGTATACAGTAATTTTCAAACTTAAAGAATAAACTACAGGCAACATAGCAAGATATTGAAAAATACATCATATTATAGATTTTCTTTTCCTTTCTTTTTTTTGGGGGGGTGTACTGGTGGCTTAAACATAGAGTATCACTCATTCATTCATGCTTTACAAGTGCTCTGCTGCTGACCTGTACATCCAGCAGCCCATTTTATATTTTTTAAAATTTGAGACAGGGTCTTGCTAAATTTCACAGACTGCCTCTGGTCTTGAACTTTGCATACTCCTGTCTCAGCCTCCTGAGTCACCGGGATTACAGGTGTGCACCACTACACCTAACAATATGACTTTCCTTCCTTCCTTCCTTCCTTGCTTCCTTCCTTGCTTCCTTCCTTGCTTCCTTTCTTTCTTTCTTGCTTGCTTGCTTGCTTGCTTGCTTGCTTGCTTGCTTGCTTGCTTTTCTTTCCTTTTTGTGTGTTACTTGGAGAGCGTTGAATCCCAGGCCTCATCCATACTTTGCAAGTGCTGTACCACTGAGTTTCCCTGCCAGTCACCTTTTTTATTTTATTTTTGTCTTGAGACAGAGTCTTGCTAAGTTAAGCAGGCTGCCTTCACCCTTGGACTTATGATCTTCCTGCCTCCACCTCCTGAGTTGCTGGGTTACAGGCATGAGCCATCACATCCAGCTTCATTTTCTTTCCAAAGACAATACGAATCTAGGTATTCAATAAAATCTGATTTATTTATAAAACATTTCAAACAAATATTTTTTTTACTTTCACAACCAAATATCAAATTGACTTAATAGTACTTATCATCATTGGAATTGAAGTATAGTCAATTTCTAAGATAATAGAAATTATCCAATTTTCTCTCTATTACCCAAAATGAATCATTCATAATACATCCACTAGAAGGTTTGAATCTTAGCTTCGCACCTTGATATTTCTATTCAGGAATTTTTTTTATCATGGAGATACAAGTACAAATGGATGGTAACATTTGTGATACTAACTAGTATTCCTGGATGTCCTCCTGCTTACATATAAGAGATTGTTTTTGTTTGTTGCCATGGAGTTTTATTGTCTATGCAAAGGCATTTGGCTGTATGGATCACAAAAAAAATTATGGATAACAATGAGAAGAATGGGAATACCAGAGCACTTAGTTGTACTCACTGGGAATCTGTACATGGACCAGGAGGCAGTCATTTGAACCAAACAAGGAAACACTGCCTGTTTTAAATTCAGGATACATGTACATCAGGGCTGAGCACATAATCTGTGAAGCTGGATTTTATGAAGAACGTAGGTTGCATAAAGTGAAGAGGATTTGAAATATTTACTGATGAAGATCAAAGAACCCTGCCTTTGGTATGGATTGAAGCTCAACATATAAGAGATTATACTTCCTTAGCTTTCCTGAGTTTTAACATGAACATGAGATTTGCTTTGGTTTATTTTAAAATAATAAAAGACTGCAAGCAGCCAAATATTTTTCTGTGTTCTTCTCCATGTGTTGCAGTATTTCGGGGAGCATATGTTCCCATATGGTGTAAAGTTTCCCCACCGTAGGTAAGTTGTGTGGTCTCTCAGACTCACAGCCAACTTTGCAAATAAGTATATATGGGGTTGTTGTTGTTGTTAGGTGCCATCGAGTCAGTATCCGACTCATAGCGACCCTCTGTACAACAGGGGAAACACTATTGTCAGGCTTCTCTGCTGTTCATAGGGTTTTCAACGGCAGATTGATTTTTGGGAGGGGGTTGCCAGGTCCTTCTCCCAAGCCTACAGCTTCTGGTGTTCCCAGGCGGTCTCCCATCCAGGTACTAACCAGGCCTGACCCTGCTTAGCTTCCGAGATCTGACGGGATCAGATGCCACAGGGCTACAGCTGCAGGCATATATAGGGGTAGGGGGGCAAAAATGAATACATATTTGATGAGATGTTATATATCAGCTTCTCATGTGGGGATGCTTTTGTGTTGCTGTGTTGCTGAAAGCTATGCCTCCAGTATTTCAAATACCATCAGGGCCACCCATTGGACAGGTTTCAGCTGAGCTTCCAGACTAAGTCAGAGTAGGGAGAAGGACCCAGCAAACCTCTCCTGAAACAATGAGCCATTGAAAACCCTATGAATAGCAGAGAAGCACTGGCATATGTAATCCTGGAAAATGAGCCCCCCCCCAGGCTGCAAGGCATTCAACAAACAACTAGGGAAGAGTTACCTCCTCAAAGTTAACCTTAATTATGGGAATGGAGTGAAACCCCTGGGACCTCCTTTGGCTGATGTAGCTTGACTCAAAATGAAAAGAAACAGTTGCTACAACAATGGGCTCAAACATTAAAACATTGTATGCATGGCAAGCATTTGATAGTGTTTTGTATATAGGGTCACTATGAGTTGGATTTGACTCTATGGCACGAAACAACAAAACCTGTGTTTTACTTTTCAAAGTTGACTTGAATTATAACAACAGGGTATCTGGAAGACACATGGAGCACAGGTACATGCACCCAAGAATCTGGCAGCAAAATCTCAGTCTTTCAATTTGACATGTAAAGGAATTTATATTCAACAAAGAAATTATAGAGAGAGTATGTTGTTGTTGTTGTTGTTGTTGTTGTTGTTGTTGTTGTTGTTGTTAGGTGCCTGGGAGTCGGTGTCTGACTCATAGTAACCTTACATACCACAGGTGAAACATTGTTATTAGTGCTTCTCTGCTATTCATAGGGTTTTCAATGGCTGATTTTTTTGAGGAGAGTGGGTTGCTGGGTCTTTCTCCCAAACCTACAGCACCAGGTGTTCCAAGGAGGTGTCCCATCCAAGTACTAACCACGCCAGACCCTGCTTAGCCTCAGAGATCTGATAGGATCAGACTCCATAGTGGTAAGGCTGCAGACCAGTGGAGAATATAGAATGTGTTATACTACACCTTTAAGGAATAATTACAGGGAAAACTGAGGTACCTGGAGAAGCTCAGGTAAACTGGAATTGGAAAAACTGCATTCCCTGGGTGAGTCAGCATAAGCAGGTTTCTAATCCCCAGGGGAAGATAAAGAAGCCAGAGAACAGGAGAGTTAAGTAGACTTTTAGAATGAAAAATGCCTTGGATAGACAGAGAATATGTTGGACTCAAGAGAAGCTACAGCCATGCATGTGATTATTAGAGAGAGAAGATAGAGTGGAGAGGATGAGGAATGGAAAAAAGAGAGCTTGTGTGAGAAAAGTGGGCAAAGGGAGAGAGACAAGGTGCATATTCCTCCTAGTTTTATTGAAAGGAGGGCATGCCCAGTGTGACATCAGCATGCCTTGTGTGATGTAGCACTATAGTCCTTGCTTTGCAAATGACTTAATGACTTGGATAGGCTTGGACCCATTTGAAAAAGTCCTTCCTAAATCCTCAGAGATGTAAGTGGCTTCTTCATGATGGCAGAATAGCAGGAGTCATTGTCAATCACGTTTTCCTCCATACTGCCTGCTAGTGCCTAGGCTAGCTACCTAACAGCATTGTCTCAAAATATGGATTTAATCAAGTGAATGCAAGCACTACTGTGTGACAGGCAAGACAGTAAAATAAAATTATAGAAACATAGTTGTCATTCCAGGAGTACAGGATTATTTTGTAGCAATATTTGAAATTTGAAATATGAGAATATTGTAGAAGTACAACATTGGAAGGATGAGCATGCAACACAACCTCCAACATGTCTAACAACTGCATGGATTTGTGATAAGTTTGAGATGCATGGTATTTATGTGTTATGGATACAAGGAAAGATCTGGGAGGGCTCACATATCAACAAGCCCTGCTTCTTCAGATATGGTGTTGGAACAGTTTATACCCTCGCCACAAAGTCTAGATGCCTACCAAACAATGTAATGTGAGAAAGAAGTTGCAGAACAAATATGGTACACACTCTTAAACAGCAAAATGGAAAGATTTTGTCCCAAGATGTTTTTGGCACCCTTAGTGTGTGTGTGTGTGTGTGTGTGTGTGTGTGTGTGTGTGTGTGTGTGTATAACTTTATCTTTTAAATCTTTTTTTATGCACTGAGATTCAGCAAATATTGACTATTGCATTTTAATGAGACATTATGTGACCCCTACCAAACAGTGTATATTAAAGACACTAGACTCTTAGCCCTTGGAAGGTAAAGGAAGTCTGTGTTAGGATTTTTTTTCCTAACTTCAATATCTCGCATATGCATAGAGTGGGCTAGTACCTTTGTTAATAAAAATAATTGGATGGATGATCAATTGTAACCTGTCATTAGATGAGCAGTATCTTGATAGGGGCTCTTAAAAATAGCAATGAAATTGATAAATAATTAAGGATAAGCAGTTAACAACAATGACAAAACCAATAAGAATTGAAATTAATGATGGTGTTACAAGTATCGTGTACCATTTTACATACTTCCCACACATTACCATATTTAACCCTCAAAATAAACTGATATATACTAATATTATAATAAACTTATGTTGTTGTTAGATGCCATTGAGTCAGGTCTGACTCATATCCACCCTATGTACAACAGAACAAAATTCTCCCCAATACTGTGTCGTGCACAAAGTCTGATGTTGTACAATCAAACCCATTGTTATAGTCATTGTATCAATCCATCTAATTGAGTGTCTTCCTTTTTTTCACTGATCTACTACTTTCCCAAACAAGATATCCTTCTCCAGGGATTGGTTTTTTTAAAAAACATGTCCAAAATACGTAAGACATAGTATAGTCATCCTTGCTTCCAAGGAGCACACTGACCACACTACTTCTAGGAGGAATCTGTTGGTTCTTTTGGTAGTCCATGGCATATTCAATATTCATCGATAGTACCATAATTCAAAAGCATAGATTCTTCATAATACCCTGGAATACCAGGGAAATTTTGTATACAGAAAGGTTTATATGAATTCCCAGAAAGCAGTCTCATTATTTGATCACTAAATCTGGTACTTTTGAATTTTTGAGGTTAAGGATAAGACATTCATTGCTGAACAAATCAACCCCATGGAACACCAGAAGGACAGAACATTGAGCTAAATACATCTAGTCTCTGACTTAGAACAACCTTTCCTATATGCTGACAATAAAATTATTTTTACTTGTGATTTTCTTCTCCATATTTGCCTATAATTCTCAAGTTCTTATTTGTCTCCATATTTGCCTATAATTCCCAAGTTCCTATTTATTTGAATATTGACTTGGTCTTGAATTTACTTACATTTTCAGTTAAAGTTGCTGAACCACAGTCACTATTCTCATATCCCCAGTGGTTAAATGCTTGTCTTCCATATGTTGATCTATATGCTTATCCTGGCAATTGCATACAGCTATTGCTTGAAGGCATTACCTGTGCATTGCCGCAAGGGAGCTCTCTTCCCTTCCTGTTAAAATCAAGCATTTTCTTTTACTTATATCCTTATTGGGCCAGTGTATTGCTTTTCTATCATTGATGAAACAAATGACAATAATTTCAGAGGCCTAGCCCACACAAATTAATGTCACAATTCTGCATGTCACAAGTCTGGTCCAGATTTCATCCAAGCAAAATGAAGTTGTCAGCAGACTGCCTTCCTTTCTAGAGACTGTAGGGAAGAATCTATTTCCTGCTCTTTTGGTTTCCTTGGCAGAAATCAAGTGCTTGAGGATGCAGAACAATGGTACCTATTTTCTACCAGGCTGTAAACTGAGAATCATTGACTATTTGTAGAAGCTAATACATTCCTAGAGATTGGTCACCTTCCTCCATCTACAAAGCCAGCAAATGAGAATTAAGCCACTGGGGATCAAGTCCTTCTTGATTAGAATTTCTCTGAGTCACCTTTCTTCCATCCTTTTCCACTTTTAGAAATTCATTTGAATGTACTCAGCCCAGCCAGATAAACCAGGATAATCTTTCCATTTCAAGGGCCTTAACTTCAATAGAATCTAAAAAGTACCTCATGCCAAGTATGATAACATACTTAGAAGTTGTGGGAGTTCAAATATCTTTTTGGGTGGGGGTATTATTTTGCCTGTCATAGACAATGAATGTTGGCTTCTGAGAAAGGTTTAGACTTGTTTATATTAGACTGAAGGAAAACTTCAAAAGGAGATGATACAACAATGTGCATAGATTGTTTTTTGTCTGTTTGTTTTGTTTGTGCTACCTATTGTGCCTCCAATAAAATATTTCCTGACATTGTTTTCCATCAGGAGGAAATTAACTAACAGACAGACTCCTTTTCACACAGCAAAATCAACATGTTATAGATATTGTAGTGTTGAGATTTAAAATTATTTTCCTACATAATCATCAATCTAATTTTTAAAGCATTGATAAAGACAAGCAGACATTCATTTTCTCTTCTCTGAAATTTTGAACAGAAACAGCTTTATCAGATCAAATGCTTGCCTGGGGAGTTTTAGAACTATGGGACTGACCCAGACTAAGTTCTCCAAAAAATGTCTACCTGAACGTAATTCTTAGAGACTTTCCACCTTTCTATCATAATTTTTACTGCTTTGCATAGGTGATGTATCTGTAATACCTTTTTATTGCAAGGTATAGCTTGAAGACAATGGCCATCATAAACACCGGAAGACCCTGTTAAATCATACACACTCACAAGTCCAGAGATTTTGTTTCAAGTTAGTTAATATATGAGAGGAGAATCCAGGTATCACACTGTTGTCATTTATACTAATGTTGAGGGCTGTGACTTTTCCTTTCACTTACAATATTTATTTTAGATATTAAATAATGCCAACATTTTGATCTCAAGGAAGTTTTATGTTATGTCATGCTATTAAGTATCTTCTTTGCCTTTAATTTACTCTTTGGAAACACTTTAATACTTCAATAAATGATTTGTAAAATGGTGATTTAAGGCAAGATCTCTGTAGTAGGAGTTACTAAGTTTGGATTTAAGTTCTGAATATTCTACCTCCTACATTAAGAATGCAATCATTATTTTACCTCTCAGTGGTTCCACCATAAAATTTTCAGATGACAGAAATTGTGCTTCTTGATACATCCACATAATAAACAGTTAATCAGTGCAACATTCCAGGCGTAGAATGGGGCACCTTCCAACAGGACCATCTTGGCTAGTTGTAGAATCATAGGTACTTAAAACAATTGCTTGCAAAGAAGTGACAGCATAGAGCCAAACTATATTTAGTGTATGTTATTTATTTTCTGTGTAATTGGAATTTATAGAAGGAATAGAACATTCAGAATTAGTGGATTACTTAGATGTTCAGAAGTAAGTCTTGAGCTATGCTTTGGAAAGTGTCTGGAGTTTGGATAACTGAGAGTAAAACAGTTAATATGGAAATACAAGAACAAAAAATAAATAAAATGAAAACCTATGTAGAGAAGAAATGAGAATTAAGTCACTGGAGATCAAGTCTTTCTTGATTAGAATTTCTCTGACTCACCTTTCTTCCATCTTTTCCACTTTTAGAAATTAATTTCAATGTATTGGGCCCATCATGTGCTCCTGATAGAGTAATATCATTATCATTGACTGAAGATGAGGTTATTAGAATTAACAGGAATTTAAGGTTAGGTGAACAAGATATATAAGGACCCTACAAAAGAAGATGCTTAGGTTAAATCACACAGGTTAGTGGGAGAAAACTAATTTCATCCTATTTGCAAGGAGCAACATAAAGCTAGTCTTAGGCACATATCACTTTTATCATTCATGGCAACAACAGAGAAAGACTCTGAGTGTTCCTATCAATAGGTACAGTAATACAAGTATGTGAGTTTGAGAGGGATTATCAAATAAGTTAATGGTGGAATAAATTGGAGAGATGAAGCAAGGGACAGAATTTAAGATGACTCTAAAGTTGTAATATAGAAATTGAAAAAAACTGGAAAAAGGACAATTCAGAATAAGAATGGTTTGGTTTCAAACATGTGAAGTCTAATATGGAAATGAGAGGGAAAGCATGAATATTCCATCTTCACTGAGGAATGATAGAGTGCTCATAATTTTTATAAAGTGCCATATTCATTGGCACAGAACTAAAAAGGACAACACCTAACACTCTTCCTGGAACTTTCACTTTGACAGGAATATTGTGTGTGGGTGAGGGTCATTAACTTCAGATAATGAAAATTGCTAAGAAAAATATAAGTGGTAAAAAGGATGAAAGACTAAATGTACTATAGATGGATAGTAGAACAACATCTCCTCCAGGAGATACAAGCTGCATATAGAATTGAATAAAGACAAGATGAAGCCTTAGGACTATTCTAGCCAGAATTGACTTAAGGCTTAAGATGATATGAGAACAAGGTTGTTTGTAACAGGAAAAGCAAGGTAATATGGCTGAAATTTTGGCAGTATGAGGTTGGAGATGGAGTCAGAGAGAAAGGATAGGGACTATAAACATTTATTATATGCCTTAACACATGATTCATTCTAGTTACATACAATTGTGGAATTTATAAAGAGCTGAAATGTAGTTTAATTGACCCCTTGATATTGCAGATTAATATTCTGAATCTCAGAAATCTAAGGGATATGTGCAAATTTAGACAATACTGGACTAAATTTGGAATATCTGGTAATGAGTCCATTGTTCTTTCTGTTACTTAGCAAAGTCCTTTGAAATGTTTTACTTCTTTACTCAAAAGTACAGACTGTCAAGCTGGGCGTGGTGGCGCATGCCTGTAATCCCAGTGACTCAGAAGGCAGAGGATCGCAAGTTCGAGGCCAGAGGCAGTCTGCATAATTTAGTGAGACCCTTTCTCTAAAAGTAAAAAAAAAAAGGCTGAGGGTGCAGCTCAGTGGTCCAATACTTGCAAAGCATGCAAGCAGGAGGCCTTGAGTTCAAACCCCAGTGCAACAGCAACAACAACAAAAAGTAAAGACAGTCATGGCTACATCTAGGTATCTGAAGATATCATTAAAAACTGCAATTGTGAAAGTTTAGACAACATTAATCTCTAGGCTCTAATCCATGTTTACCTTTTTTATTTGCTTTGCATTTCTGTACACTCTTTTAATGTCAAAAGCAAACTTGAAGAGGAAGGAAATCACAGAGGTAGCCTATGGAAAATGATTTAAGGGGTTGGGGAAATCAGTTTCCCTTACTTGGCCAGGTGGTACATATGGGCAAATTATATCTGGAAAATAATCATGTCTTTTGAAAATGATTTGCCAGTAAGTTTGTGTAATATACTGCAGGTTCTTGGCACTCTTTCTGTAACTACTGTGTCTTCTTTTCCCCTTAGTTATTTGTGTTTTCCTCACATTGTAAGTTTTTAAAATATGTATATAACTAAGCAGATCCCAGTATGTTGCAATAATCATTTCTTACACTGAACAAAAAATTACATTTTCCAAGTAGCATAGGATTATTTTATTACCTTATGTGATTTATTCATATTTACCTAAGTATTTTTTAAATCAAAACACTTATTTAAAATATCTCCATGTTACAGCTTTAATTTTCTTTTCTGACTTAATACAATATAAGTTTTATTGCTAGTAAAAATTTAATGAAATGGTGGAATTGGCCTTTTTTAAAATAAGCAAGATAGCCACCATCAAGTATCTTAGTCATAGCAGAAATTTTATGACAAGTGAGTTTTGAGTTAGTTATTTTTCCAAAACTTAGTCTGTCCCAGTAACTGGAAATGAGGGAGTGGGAATTTTCTTTGATTCACAGTAACATGTATAGATAGCCCCTTTTCTCACTGCTTTGTATTTCATTTCATTCTTCCCTTAAGAATATAGCCCACAAGGAAAAGACCTGACAAGGAATAGGACAAAAGGAAAAGAATTCTTTTACAGAACTCTTCAAGATGATCTGAGGTTACACAGTAAATAGAAAATTCCAATATTGGTGTTCTGATTCCTTGTCCGAACTTAGTTTCTCAAATATACTCCTAGGAAGGGTAGCCTCATTTGCAGAAATTTAATTCACAGTCCAAAAGTGATTTGTGGGAAAACAGAGCTCAAACCTTTCTTTTTTTGAAGTCCAGTCCAACTTAGACATTTTTGAAAAGGTCATGCTTTACCTTTAGGTTGCATATTTATAGTCAAGTGTGATTTCCTTAGAAAAAATTCATCATAGATCCAATGTGCTTAAAATCATCTAATGGCTTTTTATTACATCTACAATAAATTTCACATTTTACCCTAGCCCACACACCCTATTTAACCTGGCCAGCTTGGCTCTTATTTTTTTAAATTTATTTTGAATTTCTTTTCCCCTTTCTTCCCACTTCCTTACCATGCTGTGTTTCTTTCTTTCCTTTGGATACAACAAAAGCATTGCTTTTAGTAGGATTTTACATAAGGTAGTCTTCTTGTACCATTTTTCCCACTCTGATCTTTACTAGCATGGAGCGTTGGTTCTTGTGATGCAGGTCTCAGTTTATATTTCAACTAGAGAGATCTTTCTTCACTTCCTAATTGAAAATCACCTCCCTTCTACTCGCTGAAAGGTTGTTGTTGTTGTTACGTTCCGTCAAGTAGGTATCCGATTCACAGCAACCCTCATAGGGTTTTCAATGGCTGACTGTTTTGAGATTGCCTTGGGAGTGGATTGCCAAGTCCTTCTCCCGTTTTTGCTGTGCTGGGAATTGAATTCAGGACCTCAGAGACTGAAGCGCAGCGCTCTACCAACTGAGCTAAATCCCAGCCCTCTCTGAAAGGTACTTCTTTAAAAATACTACTTTTTCTCAATACAAATGGTAATGAAGACTGACAAGGTTGTATTTTTTATTATATCCTCAATGCCTGCAAAAGTATCTGACACATAATAAGAGACAATATAGTATGTCAATAAAATCAAATACTGGAAATACCATCATGACAAAAATGCATGTGCAAATAAATCCAAAGGGTACATCTTACCATTAATGCAAACCATTCTAATGAAAGGCATGGAAAATAATATGAAAAGAATCAAAGTATCAGAATCAGGAAAAACAGGTGATTATGATATCATTGGGAGAATGGGTGTGAAATTTAATACCAGATATGAACAATTAGTCATCTTTGTTCACAGGAAATGTTTTATCATTATTTTCTTCTTTATGTACATACACAAGCATGTTCATTATATTTTCCAAGCAGTTTTAAAGGAATCATATTACATTTTATTGTCAGTAGAGACCTTTTTAAAAAAATGAGAAATACACAAAACCTATGGGATAGACATTCCTACAGTTAAATGTACAACAAAAGAAATATACTAATTAATGCTTGACTGAAAAGCAATGGAATTTTGCTAATTCATACATTGATACCAATCTCTCTTGATAAGTCTCCTACTGGTAGTTGTTGGAAGGAATTGAGAAATGTGGGTTCAGCTGGCATGGATAACAACACAGAGGCAGTTTGGTTTCTTGCCATTAAATTCATGGGCAGAATTCTATTTTATCTGTCCTCACCAGTTGCCTGTTTTTGCGCCAAATACATATAGCTTCCAAAAGACACAACTCTTCTTAGACCTATGAAACACCCTGTGGTTTCTGTTCAGTGTAGTGAAAAGATTCTTAGTCATTTATTTTAGCTTAGTATTAACCTTTCAAAAAGTTTCTGGTTTAGCAATGGCACAAACCAAAGACCTTTAAGCAAATCTGTTCATTTCAGTAAGAGAGAAAAAAAATTAGAATGTAGCTGGGAATGCATGTTCCTGCATTGTATCAGTGTGCAAACATTTGGCAAATATATTTCAGGCATAAATTTATCATTGATTAATTGGACGGCAGTGTGGAACAGATATTTTGGGAAAATAAGATTGATGAGATGAAATTACTATTAATCTCCATTTTCTTTTCCTTCATCTTTATATGGTTTAGTCCTTATAGAATATTTTTGGCTTTATATGTATTTGAAAATATGTGAGTATTGATTATTTGAAGTAAAATTTTGCCAATTTTCTAAATCCTCTCCACCGGAGGTCACTGTTTTTGTACTTCATCACTTTTGGATAACATGAGATTTATGGATTGAGCATTGAGGTACTAATTTGTATGTAATTAAATAGAGTTCTGTAGTCCAAAAATTTAGTAAACTAAGTATACCATATATTAAATTCTAATTTTGTTTTAGCTACTGTAGAAATTTTCAGAACCTTTCATTATATATACACAGATGAAAGGAAACACTGAGAAGTGAGAGAACTAAGGACTCATAGAACTTCATATCCACTTGGCTGTGAAACTAGAAGTATTAGGATGAATAAGGCCAGATCTAATTGGAGATTATGTCATATCCTGATAATAGGTCATTTCAAAAACATATATTCCTTTCGTCTCCAGTGAGTTTTGAAATGGCACGTTGGATAGAAGCCCCATAGACCTGTCTTCTTTCCTCTCTCTCTCTCTCTCTCTCTCTCTCTCTCTCTCTCTACTGAAAATGGCCTACATAATACCAATCTTTCCTAATTTATCAAAAGTGGCTTATTCATAACCCTCTATTTCCTAAGGATTTTCTTAAAAAATGGCTTTTTCATCACCAACCATTTCTTATAGATTTTGCTAAAAATAGTCTTCTCATAACTAGGATTTTCCTTATCTGATATTATCAATTATATTTCACAGCATTTAAGAGAGACTACTCAGGCTATTCTCTACACTTTTATCAAAACAAATCTCACCTAGATTGTAAATTCTCATTTAATACAAGGTCTATATAAAAGTAATAATAGATCATTAAGAAAGAAAATGTGAAATAGTCTAAACTATGGTGTCTAAGATTAACAACCTTGAATTTCAAATAAAAACTCTGTGTCATAGTTGGTTAGAGAAGGTTACAAAGCCCCTTTGAACTGTGTGCACTGATTTGCAAAGGCACCATAATACTAGGACTACATCAAAAGTAAAATGTAACAAAAACAACAAAAAAATTGCAACAGTGGTGGGATACGCCTGAAATAAATGAAACAAATGGTTATTATTTTGTAAATACTTGGATTTCAGCAAAGACATATGATACACTACAGATCTATTTCTAACAGAAGTACAGAAGTGCTACTCCCCCAAACATGTGTTCATGACAATCCACTATAAAATTGCTCATTTCATATCGTCTTCTGAGAAGAATCTGTTGATTTGTTTATTCAAAGTGAAGAAGACTGGACAAAAGTCAAAAGTTTTGTTTTCACATACATGTTTTGTCATTGTTTAGACAAAACCATTCTTTGTGTAATTTTTTTCCCCACATTGGGCTGTTCCGTGTCTACTTGAAATGTACTGGGAAAACAAAATGCTCCAGCAACTCACCACTTTCTTCCCCTGTCTGAAAGTCAATGAGGCCCTGAGGGTTTGGAATCTCATACACTCCAGTGTTATTAGATGATGTATTCAGACATTAGTCAGGTCTTTTCACTAATCTCTGTTTTTACATAGGACATAGCACACAGCAGGATAGAAATGCATTTTGTGTCTATCCTAAAGGATGAAGGCTAAACAATGAAGATTATGAGTAGTAAATGCACATTCTTCTGCCTACATTGATGAAACAGACAGGATTTGGAATCTGGAAATGGATTTCTTAGTAATATAAAATGTGTGTGAATGTGAATGGGTGCAGAGGAGAGTACAACAGTTGTGATTAACATTGTAAGTTCAGGTACTAGTTGTCTTCTAGCTCGAGGCCACTTACATGATTTTCTTTTTTTTCACTTTTTCTCTGTCTTTTTTTCCCATCCAAACATTTCATAGTTCATTCCTTAGTTCACACCATAAATGTTTGAGCAATGAATTATATAAAATAGAAAAGTGTTTTCTGATAATTGGACAGAAGGTTTTATTTACTTTTAATTTTTCTTAAACCACCAAATAACCTACAGTAAAACTAGACTGTTTCTCTGAGGACTTGTGACACCTAGGCTTTTTATTTTCCCATTAGTTAATTCAATACAGAATGAATGAGTAATTAGTAAACTCCATTCTAATTTTATTATCTTCATCAAGTATCTAGTGATCATATTATATCTGACTTTAGCATTATGATTCTTGGACATAGTGTCTCATTTTATTCTTATTTGATTTTTCTTCTTTTTTCTCTTTTAAGCTACTTGATTGTATTCTTTGGGAAGGTACCTATATTGAATGAAGTCAATTCACATCATAAGATGTTGATACAAGAAAATGTTGTACATAGCAAATGAAATGCCTGAAGCAATACCAATGTGGCTGAGATCCCATCAGATCTCAGAAGCTAAGCAGGGTTGGGCCTGGTTAGTACTTGGATGGGATACTGCTTGGGAATACCTGGTGGTATAGGCTTGGGAGTAGGAACCAGCAACCCACTCCCAAAAATCAATCAGCCATTGAAAACCCTATGAATAGCAGAGAAGCACTAATAATACTGTTTCATCTGTTGTATACGGGTCGCTGAGTGGGCCACCAACTTGATGGCACCTAACAACAACAACAAGCAAATGAAATGATGCAGATAGATCCACATAGAGAAATTGCATATGTATTTATACTTAAACCAAACAAAATTTAATGCAGTTTGTATGCTGGTCTCAGTTAAAATCTATTGGGTGTATATACTAAGCTGACTTTTTTATGAATGTGGTGCTGTGGAAGGAATCAAGGGCCTCATTTGTGCTAGACAAACAGTCTACTACTGCACTTCAGCCCTAGACTCTAAGTTGACAAGTTCTTTTTAACCATGAAAGTTGTGCTTTTATGAGGTGTCTAAAGCTCTTACTAAATCCATTACCATCTCAAGGTTCTTCCCAAAAGTTTGGTCATCTTCTTTATTATATTTTGTTTTAATGTTCCCTTAATTTAAAATAGTGATTTAACAGTTGTGTAATGGATATAGCAAAAGACTCTGCTCCCCACAAACATGTATTAATAAAAAACAATAAAATAAAATTTTCATCATCTCATGTGCTAAAGTAGCTCAAAACAATTGATTTTCATGTCGTTTCTGAGACTGACTCATAAAATCCTCTTCTTTGATTTGTGTCTTACACTTATTATTGCATTTAACTTTTCTCCTGCATTTTTACCTATGTTGTTTCATGGTCCAATTCTATTCTCTTTTATTTATGAAATATATGCTTATACTGGGCTGGGATTTAGCTCAATTGGTAGAGTGCCACTCTGCAGTCTCTGAGGTCCCAAGTTCAATCCCCAGCACCACAAAAATGGGAGAAGGACGTGGCAATCCACTCCCAAGGCAATCCCGAAACAATCAGCCATTGAAAACCCTTTAAGGGTCGCTATGAGTCGGACACGACTCGACGGCACCTAACAACAGCAACAACAATGCTTATACTTTCCCTTGTTGCTACATATATTTTCTTTATATTTAAGGCCATTTTATTTTACCTATTACTGAGCTTTACCTGGATAAAACATTATTACATTATCAAAGATGAAATTACATTTACCCATAATGAAGTTTAACTCATTAAATATTTCTTTTTTTTCTTCCTTAAATATGTTCATGTTAGGTGCTGTTGAGTTGATGTTCCACTCATAGCAACCCTACATACAACAGGCAAAATACTACTGTTGGTGCTTTTCTGGTATTCATTGGGTTTTCAGTGGCTGACTGTCTTTTGGGACTGGGTTACTTGGTCTTTCTCCCAAACCTACAGCACCTGTTCCCAGTTGGTCTCCCATCCAAGTACTAACCAGGCCTGACCCTGCTTAGCTTCCAAGATCTGAAGGGATCAGACACTAAATGGTACAGCTGCAGGCTAAACAAATATAGCTACTCTACAATCAAGTTGTTTTATTTCTTTTAGAGATTGTTCTGAATTTATTTTGGTAATGACACCCTAGATTTATTCAGTAAAAAAAAGTCAATATATGTGTCTTTAATAACATCAACATTTTATTGTCAAAATTTTAACAATCTTCACTCTGTAACCCCTTTTAATTATTGTTATTTTATGAGGTATGGAAAATATGTTTGGGGGCAATTATGTTAAAACTGAATTAATAAGAGGTAAGGTCTTATAGGGGAAAATTTTTGCTCATAGCTCAGCAACTCATAGTGAATATTAAAATTTCTTTTTAATAAAAGATAAGGTGAAAAATTATCCTTGTAGTCTAGGAAATTGGATGTTTAACAAATGATGATGAGATTTTCATGAATGGATAGTACTTGGGTGCATGCCATTCCATTTTGTTGAGTCATGCTTTTGGATGGCCAAGTCAGATGTCCATGAAGAATATTTGGCAGATTTTAAAACTAAGAAGAGCCAAAAGTATAAATAGCTAATATGTAGAAAAATAGACATCCAAATGGCCAGATGGTACATTGAAGTGCAATTTAATTCAGTGCACATTCACCAAAATTTTAATCATAGTGAGATAGTGAAACAAGATGGATATTGCCTGGTTCTCACCCTCTTGGAGAATACAATCTAGCTATACAGAAACATGTAGGCAGAAAGTAAATGAAATATATGCAATAATTGTTGTTAAGTGCTGTTGAGCCAATATCTGACTCAGAGCATCCCTACCTATAACAGGTAAAACAGTATTTTTGGTGTTTCTCTGCTATTCATAGGGTTTTCAATGGATGATTATTCAGGGGAAAATAGCATAGATACTAAAATGCTAGTAACAAAATATATTTCCATGATATGGCTTACAGGTAAGAAATATTGTATCTTTGCTTTTTTATGTTACTTTATCTTCAGTAAAATTTTTAAGCTTTCCTAAATGTATTTCAGTTGAACCTTATTGAAAGCAATTCATTAATTTTTCTTCCATAATACTTAAGACAAAATGCCTTCCATAGGGAAGATACATTTTTCTCACAGCAGTTCACATATTTCCAACTTTCCCTTCAATGCTTAAATGTCTCTTGAACTGTCATAGTGATATAGCATATTTCTGATCCATAGTCAGGTAACATAAATGATGGTTGGCAAGTGACTAATGGGAATATAGCATAAGCCCAAAGTGTTTCACTCTATTTGCCTGATGTATTAATGTTGGCAAATGCTATGGTAAAGAATGTGTGCATGCCCTGTAGATGAGGCAGAAGATAATGGGCTAATCAGGGCTACTTGGCTTATACCTTCTATACCCAAAAGGACAGTGAGTCATCCTTTTTAATTTTTCCTTCCCTATAGATGTATATGTCATGTCTGAACAGGCCTTTCATGTTTTTCTTTTTTGTCTTTATGCTTACAAAAGGATATTTTATTGGCAGCTTTAAAGCTATTATAAACTTGACACTCATGGTACCAAATTTCAAATTGTATATTGTGAGAGTTTCATTTTCTGGTGAGGTTCATAAAGCTAGAGCTATGCCCACTGGGCTGATTCTTCCAGGAGTTTCCACACAAAAATTTTAAGAGTATCAGGGGAAAAAATTATTCCAGTGGAAGAAGTGACATATAGAAGCTTGGCACAATAATGCCACCTCATTGAGAGAAGATGGGTGATACTGAGGATACAGAGTGCTTCCTGTCAGTTATAGATTTTTTGTTGACCATGCATTTATGACACAATGGTTGTTATAGGATTGAGGGGACAGTGGATATAGAAGCATAGCAAAAATAAGATCTAAAAGACTCTCTCTTTCCCTTCCCTGTCTGTCTTTTTCCCTCTTTTCCTTTTCCCTGTCCTCTTCCTCCAATGTAAGTCATTGAAGAACAAGGTAATGTATCTATATCTTTGGTCTCCTTAAAAACAGAGCCCAGAGCTAGATGCCATGGCTCACATCTGTAATCCCAATGACTACAGAAATAGAGGCAGGAGGATCACAGTTTCAAGGCCAGAGGCAGCCTGCATAACTTTGAGAGACCCTTTCTCAAGATAAAAAGAAATGGGCTGGGAATGCAGCCCAATGTTAGAACATTTGCAAAGTATGTGTGAGGCCCTGGGTTCAAACTCAAGGTACTGCAAAACAAACAAACAAAATACAAAAATCAGTGACCAGAACCTCCAATCTTCCCTGTGGGATTTGGTGGAATGCATCATAGTGACTGCAGCACATTGAGAGCACAAATCCAACTTTGATATTCATGGGTTTCCCATACTGATAGTTTTGAGGCAATAAGCCCTTTGGGGGGAAAAGAAACTTTCAAGCATCCAGTCTTGACAGTAAAAGGCAGGTGAAAGAGTGTACATGAGTGTCACATGCATCTCTCAGAACTGTCTGAGAGATTTTGAAAACAACTAGAGATCACTTTGGCTCTGAATGTATGCATGTTAATGGGAACTGTTATGGTTTGCAGCTTGAATGTCCTCCAATGGGCTCTATGCTAAAGACTTTGTCCCCAGCCAGTAGCACTACTAGGAGATGAAAGAACTTTTAGAAAGTGGAGCTTTAGTGCATGGACATTAGGTCATTAGGGTTGTGCCCTGAAGTGTACTTCGGGACTCCAGCCCCTTTCACTCATTTCTTTCCTTTATAGCCATCATGAGCTGAGCAGCTTTGCTCCACGTTTGCTCACCACCATGATGTTCTACCTTGCCACAGACTCAAAGCAATAGGGTCAAATGATCAAGGACTGAAACCTCCTAAACTGAGCCAAAATAAACCTTTGCTCCTTTTAAGTTGTCTGTCTCAAGTATTTTGTTATAGCAACAGAAATTCGATGGACACAGAACCCTATGTTTTAATGTTAAATGGGCATGTTTTATGATGTACCTCAAAAATCTTCCTTTTCTAACTGTAGCTTATAAATGCTAAATATTTCAATAATTACTTTATAATCTCTATCCAATTGGGAGATAAAAGGTGAGCCTTGTCAATATTTTGTCAGTACTTTGAAAAGAGAGATTTCCACATATTTTTCAAATGCTCACGTATGTGTGTGCATTGATGTAGATTTTTTAAATGGCAGGACAATATTACTAATTGGCAAAATATTAACTGACTGAACTTTTTAATAGTTTTTCCTTACAAACATACATAGATACATGAATTTGTGAACTATAATGGTTAACTTATCATTTTTATGCCACTTTCATTAGTGTTTGACCCATTTATGAAAAAATATAAAATCGAATATAAAGAGTGACACAATTTTAATAAGTACCAACCAGTGCCTGAATTTATCTTCAAGCAGCACAACTGAAAACTGGAACTTTGCAGATCACTTTAAATTAAATTGATTAATAATACATCATGTTAAAATGAATTTTTCATGGTTTGGGAGCTAATGTTCTCAATTATTTAGCAATGCAAAGTGTAGGAAATTCATGTACAAACAGTATGCAGGAGCTGATCCATGAACTTTACCTTAAAACAAGATGAATAATGACCTATTTTTCTATGATACTAAAGCAATGTATTATATTTTTCTATTCAGAAGACATTTTCTCTCCAGGAAACCAAACAGGGCATGTGCTATGGTTAAAAAACAAAACAAAAATAAAATTAAAAAAATAGTTTTTAAAAATCCAACTTAACCTTGAACGTATGTAATAGGATGTGTAAATTAATTAACAAAGTCTTTAGGTATATTAGTTTTATGACTCTTGAGTTACATCTCTACAAGCTTCTCAGCTCCATCTGCCATTTTAAATAAATACCAGTTTTCAATATTATGTAACTAAAATCATGTGCTTTTATTTTTCTATTTGTCATGAAGTCTATATTTTGCATGGGAAAAATGTTTACATTAAAAGCATTAGAAAGAAAATAATAGGCCATTTGCTTGTTGATTATTACATACCTCAAAATTGGGAGAAGGATGTGGCAGCCCACTGCCAAAACAACCAGCCAGTAAAAATCCTATGAATAGGAGAGAAGCACTGACAATAGTGCCAGGCATGACATGGTGTTGTGCAATGTTTCATTCATTCTGTTGTACATAGGGTCTCTATGAGTTGGGCTTGACTAGATGTCACCTAAGATTAACAACAACATACCTTAAAATTTAAAAATTACTTTAAACATTTTAAGAGTGATGTTGGTAGATTCTTTCTGGGCCATAGTTTTACAGTGCTCTCTTTTTCCAATATTTCAGGAGTCAGGAGACAGAAAAGCACTAGAATGTTGTTTTCCCCTCCAGCCAAGCATTTTAATGTCCTAGTTAATAGATAAGACGGTGACCACAAGGTAAAATATTAGAGAGATTCATAGGAAGTGATTTTTTTTTCGTGTATGTTTGGGAATTGAGCTCAGGCCCTAAAACTTGCTAGGTAATTTCTCTGCTAAAGAGCTACATCCCCAGCCCTCTCTAACTATTTTGATAGAGTCTCTAGAACAAGCATCTGAACACACTACTAGTTATGTCAGTCATCATTAGCTGCGCTGTCAACCTTCTGTTTCCTCTCTTCAGTTAGCTTTGATGAACATCATATCATTGTGATGATACATTTGAGTGGTCAATCCCTGCAGAATTTTATGAGCAATACTATAACATCATGGTATCACTGAAAGAAAATCTACTTAAAGACACTGAGACTAGCATGCTTACTATGGGAATATTGTTAAAAAATCAGTCATTAAATTAGAATTTCTCCTGTTGTGCTGGCAATTCAGTTACCATGGTGTTGGCATCATAAGCACTGAATAACTTCCAAGGTTGGGTCCTTTTTATATAATCATTTTGGATGGTAGAATCAAATGACTAGAGGATAAAAAGTCCTAGTTACCTAGAATGGATGTAGGTTAATGCTGCATGTTATAAAACAGTATCATCAAAAATGTGTCTTAGAAATTATCTAACCCAACTTAGTCATTTTGCACATAAGACAGGGTTTAAATGCCTTGTCTGAAGCCATGTTCTTAGCAGAAAAGCTGGGCTGGACACAGAAGAACCATTTAGTAACTGCTTTTACTGTATTCTTTCCAAGATACAGTAGCTCCTTTTACAGTATTCCTTCTAAGATACGATGTTGCCATTCTGCTCCTCTATCAATGCACTAATGAAAAAGAGAAAACAAAGTAACACAATTGAACAAGCAAACATCAAATTGGACCTTGGTTTTATTATGCTAGTTATAGAATTAGCAGTGGAATAAACATTTGAGATTTCAGTTCCATCATGATCTCTTCAAAACAAGTTTAGTTAAGATACTGAGAAAGAATTTAAAAGTTTGTATAAAGAAATTTGAACAAAATCATGGTTTATTTTGATGACCAGGGAAATGATAGTTATAGTGTGAGGAAGTGCTAAGTGGTCAGGGTATAGTATAAGTCATCACACTGCAAAGACAAGCCACAAGCAATAGAGTCCTCAAGGAGAGGACTGAACCACAATTAACTTTACCTGGCTCTGCAAGCCCAAATTATTATGTTCAGAAAGATACCAAAGCAAAATAATCTTAAATTATTTTTGACTTTATAGTTTACTCCTGTCTACACCACAATGATGGGATTTTCTTTAACTCTCCTTAGTTGATATTAAATAATCTTTCAAAAATGTGTTTTCTGCCACAAACCAAACTAAAATGGTCTTCAAACCAAATGCAGTTACCTAAAAATGATAAAAATCCTCAAAGCAAAAATAACCACTTGCCCTATTTATAATCATATTTGAGTGAAAATATGCTTTAAAACCTTTAAATCAGTTTGTCAGTTGTTTACTGAGTTAGTATGTAAGTCATACTTTTACTGCGCTTACTGGTGAAAGAAAAATTCATAAACTTGAATTAATCCAGTTACTCTTTATGTTCAGTGTAACCCTGTACAATTCATTTAGGAGATTTACAAATATCTGATTGAAATATATATGTCACTACATTTAAATTGGTGCTGGAGTTTAGTTTAGTTGGTAGAGTACTGCTCTGTGTCTGAAGCCCTGGATTTGATGCTAGCACCACAAAAATGGGAGAAGGATGTGGCATTCTACTCCTAAAGCAATCCCAGAACAATCAGTCATTGAAAACCCTAAAAGGGTCACTGTGAGTCAAACACAACTCTATGGTACCTAACAACAACAACAGAAATATTTAAATTATGTTTTTACAAAATTTGTATATATAATGAGAAAGCCAGTTTATCACCTTTTCTTTTCATATTCCTCAGCCCTATGTGTTGGGAACGCAGTGTTTAGATTTGCTGACAGCAAATTTGAAAGTACTAATCAGAGTGTCAGGGATTAAGGACAGAAAAATCACCATAAATGGCAGTAAACATACTGAGAAGTAACAGTACATCATGGATATGACACCATACTGCTTGTTTATGTTTCTTCTGAGTTTAATTTCAAGCCCTGAACAGTACTCCTAGCAAATATAAGTTTTTGGGGAAAAAATAAGAGTCCAGAAAACTAGAAATGTGAGCTTCAGTATGGGAATACTGAGACTTGACTTTCTTTCTTAGCATGAACACAACAGCCACTTGGTTTAATGGATAGAGCTGTGTCTCTACATAATTTCATACATTTAAATCAAATAAAACTTTTGTTCAAATCAGTATAAGTAACAATGGAACTGGGTTGCCAACAGGTTCTTTTCTTTTTTTCGTTTTTTTTTTTTTTTTAATTTAACCTAACCTCCAGTGAAAACAGATGAAGGTGATTTTTTTTATTATTACCTGAACTACTTTTTTATTCAGGGCAATCAAGACCTTGTAAATGAACAACCTGTGCATCAATTTTTTTTTTTTTTGCTCCACAAAGGAGATGTAAAAACTAGATCACATTGTGTCATAGTGATAAGAATTTATTTTCTCTGTTTATTGAGGAAAAATTTATACAGTCTTGTTTTTTCCTCTGAAAATAGGAAATATGATATCTTAAAGTCAAATGCACCAAGGCTATTTAGTCTCATATTTTATTAATGATAATGGAATCATGTAGCTAAATACTAGCAAATAGTAGCAAATAGCTACATCCAATATTACATAATTATATGTATGATGTGTGTTCATTTGGTATTCAAACTGGAGCAATTGATTCTAATGTTTTATGTTTTTGTGAAATTGATATATCAGTAGGTAGAAAGCCTATCACATCTGGAAAAAGGAAGCACATTTATGAGTGGCCAAGTTAATGTTTTATCTGTGAATTTACCTGTAATTCTCTGGGATCATACACAATCCAGTTTCAGTATATTATTTGTCACATGGCAGTAAATAAGATAAATATTTTTGACACTGCTTTTGTGAGTTTTTCATTATTTCACTTGAGGGAAATCATCATAAATGGTTCAATACTGTATCAACCATTTATTCTTTGGCTTTTTTGAGAAATTATTGAACATTGTCATTATACTATTAAGATTACAGTTTTTATCCATTCAGTTTGTATGGGTTGAAAATGGCCTAACTTTAGCTCCAATCCAATATATTTAAATAATATATTTAAATAATGATTAAATCAATCTACTTTTTTGGAGGCTATTAGTCTAAAACACTGAAAATGAAACCTAATTTAAAGACAATGTTTGGATAAATAGATTAACCTGCATTTAACAAAAGAATTAGGAATGAAGATGGCTATGTCATCAACAGACTGTTTGTACATATATACACATTCTACAGAATTTCACATACAACTCTTTTTGTTCCTATCTGACATTTTATATTAGTAACAAAATATCAAGATAAGAGAACAAGGGCAAGTACAGTATCCATTTTTACGAAAATCAGGTAAGGAACCTTACTAAACTATATGAAATTTTAAAAATCATACTGTATTCTCATAAATATGGATGATTATCATTACGTGTTAATCAATTTGTAAAATGAGATAGAAATGTCAGCAATTCTGACTTAATAATTGAACACTGTGTATATGAACTTTCACTGTACCCCATAAATATGTACAATTAGAATACTAGTAAAAATTAAAAACAACAACATACCCCAAAACCAAAATATCAGCATTTGCATTAGTCAGCTATGAAGACTATATACTTCATCCAATAGCGTTTATCTCTAGGAAATCCCAAGTCTTTAAATAATTTTTCTCTAGCAGAATTGCAGTTTTACAAACAGAATACTAACACTTCTAATTGATAGAAGGTATATTTTTTCAAAAAATTGTTTTGAAATTGTTTTTATATCTCCACACAAAACTGTCATTTCATTGCATGTGCTTAAATACATAAAATGTATTACCAATGAGTAAAATATATTTCATATTTATAAGAAGTAAGGAACTGGCAAGAAAAATTACGTGCAACCCCTGGCAATGGTCAAGAAATACATGCTGATGTTTAATAACTCTGATCAGCAGGAAAGCAATAAGCTTATTTGGAATGTAAATAGTTTCACAGCAATGCTGTTAATATATCTATTAAAATGTTGAATTTCTTCCAATTGAATGGATAAATATTAAATTAAATAAAATGTTGTAACAAACAAATCCTAGGGCTATGTTTTAGTTCTATTCATACTAAGGAATTTACTTTTACCTTGATTGTAACAATAATGCAAAATTCCCACTGTGGATCCAACAGTCAGTAATGTTTAGGTGGACAGCAGTCTCTTTTCTGTGGAAAATTTAGTGTTTGTTCAACTGCAATTTCTGAGAACAACAGTCAAAGGGAGCTTTAACATGCCTGTTGAATAAGTTAATTATTTTAAAATTAGATTTCAAATAAGTTTATTTCCAGTGATATTGGATTTTGACTTTTGCTTCCTTCTATTAAAAACATACATAATGTGAAGCAGGAAGAGATTAAGCAGGTACAGCACAAGGGAATTACTTTAAGTGCTGATGAAGTTTTGTATGTCATGTGTCAGACCTAAAATCAAGATCATCATATCACAAGTATTCATTAGCATGGTCTGAATAAGCTTGACTTCAAAGAAGCAACTGTTTTCAATTTTTGATGCATACTGGAATTACCTGAAGAATTCATTTTTAAAAATACAGACAGATCCGGTCCTGGATTACTGATTCAAATCTTGGTTGGATGTAATGTGGATAGTCTGACCATGTGTGTTATTCAAGAGCTACAGGGGTAATTTTCGTGTTTATAATAAAAAACTCTAAGGTGGATACAATATTCCTAAGAGATAATGTTAGAATGCAGAGACTGAATAAAGTTGGGATGCCATGTATGTTAACACTTTTTAAAAGAATTTTAAGAAATTTTTACATTAAGAATTTTAACATTATTAAAAAAATAAATATGTGGTTGGGCCATGTATATAATAGCCCTAAGTTAAAACATTTGCATAATTTTTGCCTTGAGAATCATATTTAGTCCTTTTTTTCATTAGTTCTGTACATAATTATTGTGAACCTCTTAAGTTTTCTTTTTGTCTCTCTATCACTTCTTCACGTCTATATCCAATTCTTCCTCCCTAATATATATGCAACAAATGCCCCAAAACTCCAATTCATTTATGCAAATACCTGTAGATATGATAGTGTTATTCATGTATGTTGTATGTATACATATGCATTTATTTAGAACATGTGTGATTTATCCCACATATATCTGTTAGATTTTCATGCTGTGGGGGTTTGTGTGTTGCTGCAATGCTGAAAGCTATGCCACCAGTATTTCAGATATCAGCAGGGCTGTCTGTGATGGATGTGTTTCAGCTACATTCCAGACTAAGATAGACTAGGGAGAAGGATCTAGCAGCCCACCCCCAAAGCAATTAGCTTTGAAAACCCTATGAATAGCAGAGAAACACTGTAAATTATGATGACAGAAAATGAGCCTTCTGGCTGGAAAACATCCAAGAAATGACTGGGAAAGACTTTTCTCCTCAAAGTAAAGTTGAACTTAATGACAGGAATGGAGTAAAGCCCCTGGAACCTCCATTTGCTGGTGTGGCACAACTCAAAATGAGAAGAAACATAGTGACTCCAACAATCGGCTTAAACATAAAAATATTGAGTGTTGGGCAGATTTCTGGGTAGTGTTTCAGTATACATACATACATACATACATACATACATACATATATATATATATATATATATATATGTATAGTTGTTGTTGTTGTTGTTGTTGTTAGGTGCCGTCGAGTCGGTATCCGACTCATAGCGACCCTCTGTACAACAGGGGAAACACTATTGTTAGTGCTTCTCTGATGTTCATAGGGTTTTCAATGGCAGATTGATTTTTGGGAGGGGGTTGCCAGGTCCTTCTCCCAAATATACATATATGTAGTTGTTGCTAGGTGCCGTCAAGTCGATATCCAACTCATAGCGACCTTCATAGGGTTTTCAATGGCTGACTGTTTTGGGATTGCCTTGGCAGTGGATTGCCAGGCCCTTCTCCCATTTCTGCAGTGCTGGCAATTGAGCTTGGGACCTCAGAGACTGCAGTGCAGTGCTCTACCAACTGAGCTAAATCCCAGCCCCAATATATATATATATATATATATATATATATATATATATATATATATATATATATATATGAATGACATAGACATGAAGGGAATATGCTTTTATGAACACTATCTTTTTATAGCATTACTATTCATTTTCACAGTGGTTCCCCACTGCCTACCAAGCGTCTTTCAAATGTACAGTTTTATGACATCTATGAAGGGGTGGCATATCTTGGCTCTAGACCCTCACATAGTAAGCTTTAGATCTGAATTTGAAGTCAAATTCAGCTTGAGAGGATAACTGAATAAAGATGTGGATATACTTAAGTATTTCTTCCTCAGCAGGTAGACCTGGGCCTGATAGAGGTCATTAGTGTTCTATATTAGAAAGTGAATCATCTTTTCAACAAAGATTAAAAACTACTTGCATGTGTGATCTGAATTAACCTCTCAGGTCACTGGGGCACCATTTAGTAAATTGCATTTTCTCTTCATAAATGGGATCAAGGCTATAAAAGAATTGTTTCATCTAACTTAGGAAATAAATTTACTTACATGCATTAGTCAGGACATCAGAAACATGCTTGAAATCTTTAACAGCAAAGTGATTATGCTCTTTATGTGAGGATGATGTTTTGGTAAAATGTTTGGATATACCAAAATCCTTTCCAAAATTAAATAGAAGTAAATGAGAGGCAAGAAAGTAGAAAAGAGAATGTCAGTCAGTCCATTTATCAAATATGGTTTTGAAGTGCAAAGAAATGGGTGGTATATTAATCAAAATAAGGAGAAGGGCGAGAGTAAGTTTTTCTTTTTTAATCTAAAGGCATGAGGAAAATTACATTCGATTTATTTATTTATTTATATACTTACTTACTTTTTACTAAAGGAATATGATCAAAGGAGAGCATAAACATAATAAGATACCTAAGGATGTGTGAAGAGATAAAACAAAACAAAACAAACAAACAAAAAAATCCTTGCCCATATCTGAAGGAATTTCTTCCTGTAAAGTGGCCCATTGCTTGCATTATAATAGGAGGGAAAATGCAAAAGGTGGTGGCAAATACAGGTAAGCTTGGAGGTTTGAGCAGCGAGTAAAGGAGTTACTATAGAGTTCCTTCTAGTTTTTCTGTAAAATCTTAAGTTGAAGTGGAAAGTTAAAGTAGAAAATCCTCCTAGAGACCACTTAAGGAAACCCTGGAAGAACTTTCAAAAGCCATTCCACACCTAGTTCAGATGGAAAACTCCTAAGTTTTAACTAGTATTCATGGTTTTCTTCCTGCTCCAGCAGCATTCAGGAAAACAGGCTGCCCTTTGACAAAGGTTGGCACTTACATCCATCTGACAGGTAGGGTGAAAAGACAACGTGGGAAAACAAAATGTAGGCTATTATCATGGCAATAGTTGAATCAAAGTTGAACAGAGAAGAGAGACAAAAGAGTACTGTTAATTTGAAAAAGATTAAATGGGCATGATGTATGTATTTGAACAAGAAAGTGAGGAGTAACTGAATGAAAGGAATTGAAAGATATGAGTGGTGATCAGGGGATTAGGTATGTGTATTTAAAATTTCATAGCAAGAGACTTCATGAATGTATGGTGTAGTCTTAAGGGAACATAAAGAGGGAGAGGCAGTAAGTAGAGTTAAGTTTCAGTGACCGAGAGGTCAAAGAGTCCATGAACCAGGACCATGGCTGATCGTGGAAAGGGATTTTATTGTTGTTTCTAGGTGCTGTTGAGTTGGGTCAACTCATAGCTACCCTCATAGGGTTTTCAATGCCTGATTGTTCAGGATTGCTTTGGGAGTGGATTGCCACGTCATGCTCTTGTTGCGGTGCTGGGGATTGAGCCTGGGTCCTCAGAGAGTGTGGAGCAGGACTTTACCAACTGAGCTAAACCCCAGCCCAGGACTTTATAGTCTCCTAAAATGATGATAACACTTGAAATGGAAAAGATCATTGTAAGCCAGACACTAAAGTGTCCTTCTAGTGAAGAGATGTGCCCAGTCATTTGGTAACGGACATTGAGCCAAGTGGTAAAAAGAGACTGGGTACAGAGAAACACTGTACATAAAATCTATTACCAATGAGTAAAAGATGTTCCATATTTATAAGAAGTAAGGAACTGGCAATAAAGTTTATGTGCAACCCTTGGTGATGGTCAAGAAATGCATGCCGATGTTTAATAACTCTGATCAGCAGGAAAGCCATGAGCTTATTTGGAATGTAACCAGTTTCACAGTAATGCTAAGTTAAAATATCTATTAAAATGTTGAAGTTTTTCCAGCTGATTGAATAAATGTTAAATTTAATAGAATGTTGTAACAAACAAATCCTATGGCTATTTTTTAGTTCTATTCATATTCAGAAATTTATTTTTACCTTGATTGTAACAATAAATGTGAAATTCCTACTGTGGATCCAATAGTCAGTAATGTTTGAGTAACCTCAAAGGCTCATACGGTTTTGTTTATTTGCTTGCTTGCTTTTTTTTTTTTTTCTTTTTTCCTTTTGTAGTTCTCATGGTTGAGTGCAGGGCCTAGCACATGCTAGACAAGTGCTCCACCACTGAGTTATACCCCAAGCCTCCTTTCTATTTTTCATTTTGAGACATGTTCTCACTAAGTTCTTCAGGCTGCCATTAGCCTCAAACTCTTGATCCTTCAGCCTCAGCCTGACCTGTCACCAGGGTTACAAGCATACTCCACAGAACCTGGTGGGATCTTTAAGTTTTATTCTTTGGTAGAAAGTAATATAATGGTTTGTAGTAGTATTGTTTAATTAGGATCATCTTCTGACTTCTATTCTCTAAAATATATAGAGATTTTTGTTGTTGCTATTGATATGTGCTGTCCAGTCGGTTTCCTACTCAAAGCAACACTGTGTACAATAGGAGAAACAGTATTGCTAGTGCTTCTCTGCTTTGTAGCATTTTCAATGGCTGATTGACTTTTGAGAGCGGGTTGCCAGGTCTGTCTCCCAATCCTTCAGCACATGGTGTTCCCACGTGGTCTCCCATCCAAGGACTAACCAGACCCAACCTTGCTTAGCTTCCAAGATCTGATGGGATCACATGCCACAGTGGTACAGCTGCAGGCTATATAAAGATAGTTATGATGTAAAATAGTGAAAATAAACAGGCAACACAAAAGACCTATCATCTGTCCTTAATGGCCATTTTCAAGTTAGACATTGTGAATTACTGATCCTAGTTAGAGATTTTTGCCACACTTGGTAAAAAGGCAGCCTAATCTGAATCTATAGGAAGAGACAGACAATTAGTCCACTTTGGTAGGCTGGAGACAACAGAAGAAAGGAAGCTTGACTTGTGGAATACATGAATTTAATTCACATGGTTGTGATTCTGGATATAAATAAAATACATATCTATTTTCACTCATATTGTCTAATAGCATTTCTTTCATTTATGAGTATAGGTTGCAAGCCAATATAATTAGCAATATCTGATTTTTTGTTAGTATTGTTGTCCAAGAGAAGGACCTGGCAACCCTGTCCTGAGGCAATCCCAAAACAATCTGCCATTGAAAACCCTATGAGGGTCACTATGAGTCGGATACCGACTCGATGGCACCTAACAACAACAACCACAACATTGTTGCTTGGTGCCCTCAAGTCAATCTAACTCATAGCAATCCTCATAGGGTTTTCAGTGGATGATTGTTTTGAGATTATGTTCAGTAGTTGGCTGCCACATCCTTCTCCCACTTTTTGTGGTGCTGGGGAACCATTCTAGGGCCACAGAGCAGAGTAGCACTCTAACAACTGAACTAAACCTCAGTCATTGTCACCATTAGAAATCATATTTTCCTATCACCTAAGTATGTACAAATATTCAATATACTATGTATATAAATCATATGATATTTTGAACAATTTCATTTATAGTCAAAAAGTTTTAAAATTGCCAAAGTTATTAGGACTTCTAATTTAGGACTTCTAATAGATCTCTGTATTTAAAGTGTTAATAATACGTATTCTTCATTATGGTATTTTATTACTTATAATTATATTTCAGTATTTTAAAAATATTCTGTGAAGTGGTCAAAGTACATGCATAGTACAATAGAATCCTAGCTATTTAGGATTTCCTTTCATAAATCTGGTCTTCCATCACATCTAAGCATGTCACTAGCATTGGCTTTTTTTTTTTTTTTTTTTTTTTTTTTGGTCCTGGGGGTTGAACCCACAGCCTCGCGCTTGCATGCACTGCAAGTGCTGGACCACTGACCTGCACCTTCAGCCCATTTTTTTTACTTTTTGAGACAGGGTCTCAAACTTACAATCCTCCTACCTCCACCTCCTGAGCCACTGGGATTACAGGTGTGCGCCACTGTGCCCGGTTTAGCATTGCCTTTTTATAGTTCTTAACCAATAACATACACTAGATCCTACAAAATCTTAGCTGCTTCTACCTCTACAAACTTAATTTCATCCTCCTTGCACCCCCTAACCCAACTACATTTGTTTTTGTTGTCAAGTGCCATAGAATCAGGGTCAATCCATAGCAACCCTATGTACAACAAAATGAAACACTACTGGACACTCTTCCATGCCTGGCACTATTTTCAGTGCTTCTGTGCTATTTGTACGGTTTTCCATGGCTGATTGTTTCAGAAGTGGGTTGCTAGGACCTTCTCCTAAACCAACAGCACCCAATACTCTCAGGCAGTCTCCCATCCAAGTACTAACCAGGCCCGACCCTGCTTAGTTTCTGATATCTGACAAGATGTAAAGCCAGGGTGGTGTGGCTGCAGACAACAAAACTACAAGGATTTCTTTTCAATGCTATAGTGACCCATGCTTTGTTCTTTCTTTGACCTTTTTCACTTACTCTTCAACTTGCCTGAAGCAGAATTCTATCCTGTTACTTCTCCACCACTGCTTAACCAGGTTAATGTGTATTTAAACTTCTGACGCTCTAAAATCAAATTAAGTACTCCACTTATAAAATTTAAAGCTCCAAGGGGCACACCTACACACACAATTTATTCATTGTTTATCTGAATTTCGAATATAACTAAGAGCCTTTGTATTTTTATTTTCTAAATATGGTAACTCTAAACATAGCAGCTATGCTGTCCTTTCAATAATATTTTCATACTTGCCTGTTCAATGTCTATCTTTCCTAATAATCTAAAGCTCCAAAAGGCAGAAAAAGTATACATGCATATGTTTTCCAACATACTTATATATGAATACATATGTATATTCAACAACATACATACATATTTGTTATTCACCATACTATTCCCTAATGCCTAAAATAAAACTGATGAGCAGGTGGTAATTGCTCATAAATTTAGGATGACTGAATTAATGAATTATATTCTGTGTTTAAAGCATTTATTTGTGGTTCAGACTTTCCTAATTGACTATGAGTTCCTTAAGGAAGGAGACCTTCTTTGTGCCCAAAACAAAAGCTTAGTGCCTATAAACACTCAAATAATGAGGTAGACAGAACCAGATTTTCCCCACACTCTTCCTTTGAAGGCTGCTAGAAAAAGATTATTGTATCTTTACATTTTGTACTGTAAGGGACCAACTTACCTTGTTTGAGAATAAAAGAATTCCATTAAGGAAAGTGAACTTAGGACATATGGATTTTAACACCCAGCTTTCCAATTAGCATCAAATATTTAGATGAAATTGAAAGGATTTTTGGTTTACTTGATTTTCTGTTCAGTCATTTTTTTAAAAATGAAGTTGGAAAGTATACAGGTTGCTCAATGTTTATATTTATGCATACAAATGAATATTTATTCTGTTAAAACACATATGAGAGGTACATGAATATTTGTGGATTAACAGAAGTGAGGAGGATTCAGATTTCTGAAAAAGTTTGTAAAACTATTAATTACAAGTTGTCAGTGACTTATAGAGCAAATGTTCTGTCACTACATTGGTGGTGTATTGGTTAGTCTTTCCATACTATACGGAAATCACTGAGATACTTAGAAAGAGGAAAGTTTTATTTAACTTCAAGGTTGGAGGGACTTAATATCATTTTTATTATTGTTGCTTTTTATTAGCATATATTAATTGTACAAAATAATGGGTTTCATTATGACATTTTCATACATGTATAACAACTTTGCTTGCTGAAACTGAAGAGGACTTGAAACATTTACTGACAAAAACCAAAGAACACAACCTTCGGTATGGATTGTGCCTCAACATCAAAAAAACCCAAATGTACTTAATTGTACTCATGAGGAATCTGTACGTGGACAGAAGGCAGTCATTCAAACAGAACAAGGAAACACTGCCTGGTGTGTGTCAGGGATGTATCCTTTCACTACAACTTTTCAATCTCTATGCTGAGCAAATACTCAGAGAAGATGGACTTTATGAAGAATGCTGCATCATGATTGGAGGAAGACTCATTGACGACCTGTATTATAGAGATGACATAACTCTGTTGGCTAAAAGTGAAAAGTATTTGAAACATTTACTGAAGATCAAAGAACACACTCTTCAGTATGGATTGTGCCTCAATAACAAGTAAACAAAAGTCCTTAAAACTGGGTCTGTATGCAACTACATGATAAATGGGGAAAAGATAGACACTGTGCAAGATTTTCCCTTACTTGTTTCTATAATCAACACCCACAGAATAAGCAGTCAAGAAATCAAAGGATGCATCACATTGGGAAAAGCTGTTGCAAAAGACCTCTTTAAAGTGTTGAAAAGTAAAGATGTCACATTGAAGATGAATGTGCCTGACCCATGCCATGATATCTTAAATTTTATCATATGTTTGTGAAAGCTAGGCACTCAATAAGGAAGACAAGAGAATTGATGCTTTTGAATTATGGTGTTAGAAACCAATATTGAATACACCATGGACTGCCATAAGAACCAACAGATTCATCTCAGAAGATGTGAAATCAAAGTGCTCTTTGAAAGCAAAGATGGCTAGATTGCTTCTTATGTATTTTGGACATGTAGTTAGCAGACACCATTCTCTAGAGAAGGACTTCATTTTTGGAAGAGTAGTGGGTCAATGAAAAAAGGAAGACCCTTACTTAGATGTGTTAACACAGTGACTACCACAGTGGACTTAAACATAAAATGATTGTATGCAAAGCACAGTATTGGAGAGTGTTTTGTTCTGTTGTACCCAGGGTCACTATTAGTAGGACCCAACTTGATGGCACCTAATAACAACATATAACATATTTTGATTATAGTCTTCTCCCATTACCCTTCTATTCCCTGACTCATTCCTCTGTTCTTCTTCTTCACAAATAGTCCCCCTTCTACTTTCATGCCTCTCTTTTTTATTCTAAAATCTGCATATGAGATGTCTGCAGTCCAAGATGGGTGGACCCATTGCTCTTTGCTTCTGGTGGGTGTTGGGTGGGAATGGCAAGGAGAATATGGCAGATGAAACTATTCCATTCATGAATGGGAAGCAAAGGAAAGTCTGGATTTCCACAGTCCCCTTCAAGGGCACATCCCCAGTGACCTAAGAACCTCCCATAAGGCCTCATTTTCAAGGATTCTACTCCTTCCTAATAGCACTGACCTGAGTGCTAAGCTGTAACACATAGGTCTTTGGGGTACTTTTATCCAAACTATGGTAGCCAGCTTCTATCCTGTAATGAATGACCTCAAAATTACTATCTATCTTTCAAGTCTGATATGCCTCAGGTATAAATTATGTATACAGATCACAAGAGAAGCGAGCAATGAAAACAGCCAGAGAATTTTCAGAAATCTGGGAAGGTTATTAATTTCATAGAGGTGAGGACAAATATATTTGAAATTTCACAGAATACTGTAAGCATCCATAGCAAGTGTCATATGTATTAGGATACTTGCCAAGATGGTGGCAACATTAGGAAGCAGCAGCTGAAGGAGCAGAAGGGTAGGAATTAGGCTCATTAGAGATGATAGGCACAGCATATCTCAGTGCTTATTTAACACTACACATTGACACGTGTGCGCACTAGTATGTTACAGTGCTCTGCTAATATATATTTTCTCATCACTTGACTTATAGATTCTCAGCATGATTGTACTATTCAAAATTGATCACTGAACATTAGCGTTCCACAATGCAAATGCCCTGAGCAATGAGTGTTTTATATGACTAGCTTGTCATCTGTGCTTTGCTTCAGATGCCATGTTCACTACCTAGTTCTCATTTTCTGACCTTTATTTGGCCTTCTGGTGAACAATTTTGACCTTATACACCTAAAAATGTGTGCAGCTGTTAGTGCTAGAGGCCACAAGAGGCAGGAGGAAGAGAAAGAGCTAGATACAAAAATGCTAGATAAAAACATGGAGTTGCTATGGATGAAATGGACACACACACACACACACACACACACACACACACACACACCATCCTGAGTCATATCATAATGTTATGAACATTAAACAAAATGGCAGACCAATTCCCAAATATTGCATCAAGAAAACATTCCACCAATCTACTATAAAGAGTTTATCTTATCAAATACCATCCACATAATTGATAACCACTAAATAATGATTCTTATTAAACACATTTTACTACCTACCATGAATTAGGACCAATACTTATTGAAGTTTTAGTTGTATAATTGCTACAATTATATTTTTGTAAAGCAATCTGATTGTAATACCATCTTTTCAAATGAACAGGCATTATTTTGAATTCTTTCTGAGAATCTGGCTTTTTGTAAATGTCTTAGTATGAACATCTGAATCAGTCACACTGATTAGCATGTACTTCTCTTCTCCAGTTTTAGTCACTGTAAGCCCAACCTTGAATGTGAATATTTTGTTTAAGTGTCTTATATTTTTTAGGTTAAAAATATGAAAACTGTTGGTGGAATTAATGCATAATATGTAACTTAAGTTTAGAATTTATATTTCATTTTAATGCCATAAAATGGATTTTTTTCTCAGTTTATATTTAATGGTAAAAATAAGGAGCCAGGTAGTGTTTCTGCTTCAGTAGTCTGTATCTATTCAGTAGAAAATATTAATATAAATACCTTATAAATTTCATCTGCCAAAGTCCCTGGTTTTCCTCCTTTCCATAGATACCAGGCATTCACATTAAATATTTTCATAACAAAGTCCTTAGATAAGAACAGACTTTAAAGAGCATATTTGTTTAATTCTGTGGATTTCTCTAACAAAAAAAGTCAGCATGGAAAAGATCATTATATTTTATGATTTTATATTGTGGAGAAAATATTTGGGAAATGTTCTTAGGAATGCCAAAGAAAAGTTGTAGAACCATCTTTGAGTAATTAAAAAAATTCACAGATATTTACTCATGTATTTATGATGCTCAAGATGGTGGAGATTTTCAATGAGAAATGGAGAAATTAGATTCATGATATTATGAAGATTTATCAGTCATTAAAGGGACTTTCTGAGTTTTTCCTTCTCAACACATTCTAACTCTGTTCCATATTCTACCGAGACACAACATAACAGTACTATTTTTTATCTGTAAAGAAATACATTTTGTAAAATATCAGATAAATTAGAAGTTTATATATTAGACTAAGCTTCACATTTGTATTCAGAAAAGATAGGGATAAAATTTTGAAGTTAATATGCTCTTGAGCTGATCTAATGACAATGACAATGAAGGAAATGTCACCTACTAAAGCTCATTTTCAGACCTTGCCTCTTCGGAGCTGCCAATGGTGATCTTCATGATAGTGGTAATGAGGACTGACACCAGCAGCTGTGGAAAATCAGTCCTCAGGGGGCTCAGAGTAGTGTCTATAGTTCATATGTCAGTTTCTCCTCTGACTTCTCATCTAGAGCCAAAATACTTGAGATTATCCAATTGCCAATTCCAAAATCATGTAGAATGAAGATAATAAATTAAGTCATTCATCTATCAAATAATTATTGATTTATGGATGCAAAAATTAATCAAATATTACCCTCATAGAGCTCATAGTCCAGTGGACAAACACATACATACACACCCACACATATATAATGACAATAAAATGTAGTCTATGTGATATCCTTGCTATAGATCTAGAATTTATGGCATTTGCATTATTTACTTTGTCACTGTGACAAAATACCCTAGAAAACAACTTAAAGTAAGAATTATTTACTTTGGTTATGGTTTTAGTGGGTTCACTCCACAGTCCTTACCTCCATGTTTCTGGGCCCATTGTGAGAAAGAATATTATGGTGGCAGGAGCATCTGATAAAGGAGCTTCCATACCTCATGGAGAACAGGAAGTAGAGAAAGAAAGAGACAGGTAAAGGACAGGGAAGAAGATACCCCCAAAGGCCTTCTCCCAGTAACCTACTTCTTTCTAAAGTTTCAAGAACCTCTGAAAATAGGATCATTCACATAAGCCCATGGGGAACATTTCATACTCAAATTGTAACAGGGATAGAGAGAAGCCAGTCACCATACTTGCCTGAGGGAAAAACAGGAAACAAAGAACATTGATTGCAGTTGTTAGGAGAGAGAATATTCCCAAGAACTCAGAACAGTTGTTGTTGTTGTTGTTAGGTGCCGTCGAGTCGGTATCCGACTCACAGCGACCCTCTGTACAACAGGGGAAACACTATTGTCAGTGCTTCTCTGCTGTTCATAGGGTTTTCAATGGCAGATTGATTTTTGGGAGGGGGTTGCCAGGTCCTTCTCCCAAGCCTACAGCTTCTGGTGTTCCCAGGTGGTCTCCCATCCAGGTATTAACCAGGCCCGACCCTGCTTAACTTCCGAGATCTGACGGGATCGGATGCCACAGGGCTACAGCTGCAGGCCAGAACAGTTACTAGTACTATATACCTATAGGTTCAATAGATGTGATATTTATAGCTTTGAGCCTATATTCTGAATTTCTGCTTGATTTTCCAGTTTGGTATGATGAAAATGATATGTAACAGCTTGACATACATTAGAATAAACATACAGAGGAGCAATTAGGTTTTCCACAAAAGCAATAAATATTAAAATCAAACTAAGTAGAATATACCACAGCCTCTCTTGGTTCAATTTAAATTTAATGAACTCTTAGTTGAACTAAATGTCTCATCCCCATATACTTACAGGCAAGTCTTACAGAAACTGCAACTTCAACATTCCTCCACAGTAAATATGACTATATGACTATAAATCCTACCCATTTACTTTCTTCTGGGGCTTCAGTTTTTCTTTTTTCTTTTCTTTTCTTTCTTTTTTTTTTTCCATCTGCTAATGTGGCACCTTGCCCATTTGGAATATTACCAAATGATTTAGGACAGAGGTGTTGCCTTCCTTTTGTGCATTCGACTCAAGACTAACTCAATTACCTTGGGATAAGGTAAGGGCAAGGAGAAAAAAAAATCAATGTAACAGTTGACCTAGACTATTCAGATTCCTAACCAATCTGCCCAGGGCACCTGGGACAGCAGCCATTCTTTAATGCACCAAGAAAACTTGATTAGTGGTAGAGGTGAGGCATCTTTTCTGTTTAATTACAGATGACATACAGATTTACATTTTGCTACTATTGTCAGGCAGGCCTCAGGATACGTATTTGTTAAAATTTTTCAAAAATGTCTATGTTCCTTTGATAAGATTTACGTGGGCTCCTATCCATTGCTTTGGACAGGGTAAACGTTATAATGCCACTCCCTTAAAACAATAATGGGGTGCTATTTTTGCCATTATGACATAGTATATGAAATAAAGAGCAATTTTGTCTTTTACAGTACATTTCACAGGGAATAATATAGTCTTTCTGTGATCAAAACTATAAAAGAGGTGAATATTCATTTTTTCAAAGTTTCTCATAGATGCCATGTTCTAAATTGATTTATCCCTGTTCTATAACTTTTTGTTTTTGATCAGAACCCTATTTTTCTTTTTTTCTTATTTATTTCTAAAGTATATCAGACATAGTTGAATATTGTATTTGTCTTCATACCAATGGATTGTTAACTCACTGGAATTTTTAGTGACATGGAAAGATGCACTAATTAGTGAGTCAAGCTTATAGGAAACTATTATATAATTAATATTTACTAGTTTTATCCCTGGGCTGGGATTTAGCTCAGTTAGTAGAGCACTGCGCTACAGTCTCTGAGGTCCCAAGTTCAATTCCCAGCACCACAAAAATGGGAGAAGGGCCTGGCAATCCACTCCCAAGGCAATCCCGAAACAGCCAGCCATTGAAAACCCTATGAGGGTCGCTATGAGTCGGATACGGACTCGACGGCACCTAACAACAACAAGTTTTATTCCTGTATATAATTTGTATATTTATTTTACTATTCTAGATACTTTCTATGCACTATTGTCAGTATACTATTTAACAAAAATTACATTAAAAGGAGGACTTACTGTAAAACAATTCATTACATTTTAATAAAATACCATGATGTTAATGATTCATCAGTAATTTGATCAATTGTATTACAATTTTCTACCTAATCATTTTCATTCTTCCTTGCAGTTCAGCAGTTTTTGCTAATCACAAAAATGTTTATATTTATCCATAAACAACTAACTCTGTGGGTTCTATTTTGGTTTTGCTTTTTTTTTTTTTTAATCTCTGGACCAATCTGAAGAACCGTTAAGCACAAGACTTGCATGATTAATAGTTTCAGTGAGCAGGAGCATTCTCATGTCAGATTCAAATTCATTTTATGAACTGCCTCAGCATCTTAAATCATTTTATCTTTCAACATTTATTGCAGACATTCCATGAACTAGGCATCAGAAACATAAATAAGCAATTAGGTAATAATATGAGCAATCATATTCAGGTTAGTATTTAACAAAGTTTTACACTAAAAATAGTTAACCAATAGTGATTCAACATAAGGTAGTATAGCCATGACATGGTTATTCAGGCATGGATATCAAATCTTCTGACAATGCTCATCCATGCACATTGAATCTTGATTCCCTTAAAATTCAAAAAAAAATATACCTCACCTCCAAGCCCAACCATGTGCTCTTGATTTTTATTTTCATTACATTATATTCTTAAAAGATCACAATTCTCCTAAGTTTCATAAATTCAAAATTCTCATGTTCATTTTATAGGAATCTCCATTAGCCTTCTAATTTTATGTTTCTGATGTTAAAATAATGAAGTGACATTTGAATAGCACTTTTCATCCTTGTATGAAGCTGTATTCTTGCATAGTTTATATCAGTTATCAAAATCTGTAAAACTAGAGATCATGACTGCTAGCATTTATCTCAGTACCTAAAATATAGTGAATATTCAATAGCTGGCAAGTAAGTAAACTAAACTGCCTAGAATATTTTGTATTTGTTTAATTAAAAAATAATACTTAGTAAGTCTTAAAGGTCTTAAAAGTTAAGTTTAAAATATTTCTATTTTTTATTTTATGGAGTTGAGATTTTTACTAGTAGAATGTCAGAACTTTGTTATCAAAATGAACTTAAACTCAACATAGTCACAATTTATTGATATTTCATTAAATAGTTCTACTGTAGAATCATGTTAGAAAGGGTTTATATTTATCAGCAGGTGAAGAGATGTAAGAAACAGTTGGCCTTATTCCTGAGAAAATTAAAATCCCCCAATTTTTTGAACATCATCAACTATGTAGGAAAAAGCTAATGAAGAGATAGACCATTGTTTCGAGAACTGTACAGTCTAAATATACTTGCAACTTTAGTTTAACAAAATCATAACAGCCTTTTATTTTCCAGCCACAAAACAAGTATATTCAAAATGAATGAAGAAAATTTTTCTACCCCTTGGTCATTAGATATTTCAGTAATGTTTCTAGAAATTAAAATACATAGTAGTTTCTAAGCATTATATTGAGAGGAGGGGTTTTTTTTGGCATTTAAAATCAGATGAATTACTAATGTGATGAGATTTTTAAATTTATAAGAAAAATACTATACCATATAGTATGATTGTATAAGATATGGATAAGATTACAAATCTAAGAGTCAAATACTTATGAATATACATTGTAAGTATTAATGCCAATGGAGTAAGCTTAGAAGGGCAAAAAATTATGTGATTAAGTATTACGAGCCTGCGGCTGTAACCCTGTGGCATCCGATCCCGTCAGATCTTGGAAGCTAAGCAGGGTCGGCCTGGTTAGTACTTGGATGGGAGACCGCCTGGGAACACCAGAAGCTGTAGGCTTGGGAGAAGGACCTGGCAACCCCCTCCCAAAAATCAATCTGCCATTGAAAACCCTATGAACAGCAGAGAAGCACTGACAATAGTGTTTCCCCTGTTGTACAGAGGGTCGCTATGAGTCGGATACCGACTCGACGGCACCTAACA
>VMDO01018291.1:0-31674 GCA_007922755.1 Pedetes capensis
TTTTTTTTTTTTTTTTTTTTTTTTTTTTTTTTTTTTTTTTTTTTTTTTTTTTTTTTTTTTTTTTTTTTTTTTTTTTTTTTTTTTTTTTTTTTTTTTTTTTTTTTTTTTTTTTTTTTTTTTTTTTTTTTTTTTTTTTTTTTTTGCATCTTCCTCTGTCTTATAAGGAATTATTCCAGATTCATTTGTTATTTGTTTAGAACTGTTTGTTAAGTATCTTCTTCAAATAACATGCGATCATATGAGTGATATATTTTCTGTCTCTTTGCATGTCCACAGACAAGCAAAGTGAATGTCCCTGGGAAGTGAATGGGGGTCTGGCTGGGTATGGAGTCCTGGGATGCAGCGGAACCCCTCAGTTATCTGTAGATGCTGTTCCTTCATTTTATGTCTCTCTAGTGTTACAATTGAGCAATCTGAGGCCCATTTCATTTCCTTTTTCTTTTGTAAATAACCTGGTCTTTCTTTCTCAGTGACTATGCAATGTTCTGTTTATCTTTGGAATTCAGGAATTTTATGAGGTTAAGCCTAAGTATACATATTTTCTCATCAAACTGCCTTTTGATCAACAAACTCAAGCCTTCTTCAGCTCAGAGGCTTTTCTTCTAACATTTGTTTGATTATTATTTTCCCTCCATCTTCTTTCTTTAGAACTCTTATATCCATGTTATGCCTCTTTGATCTTTGTTCCAAGATGCTTATCCTTCTTTTCACAATTTTTGCCATTTGTATTTTTGCTCCGCTTTGAGTTGTTTCTTCTTGTTGTTCTTCCAGCCACTGATCCAGGGCCCAAAAGTAACCTTTCTTTCCTTCAATTTGACAGATAAGAGGTATGAACAAAAATATGGTAAATGTTTACATGCTTAAGTTTTTTACAAAATTTATTATAGTAAAAGATATATTGCCATTAATCATCCTCAAAATAATCATCTTCCATCATGACAACACTCCTTGTCACACGTCTCTTCTGTTATGGCAATTTCTGTCAAATAATATAATGGTGTGTCCTCATCCACCTTATTCACTGGATCTGGCACCATGTGACTTCTGACTCTTCCCCAAAGTCAAAATGACCGTGAAAAGTAAACTTTTTGAAATAATTCAAGACATCAAGGGCACCATAACAGTGCAATTAAAGACACTCATGAAAGAGGACTTCCAGAACTGCTTCAAAAAGTGGCAAGAACGAAGGGACAAGTATGTTCAAAGCTATGGGAGTATTTTGAGGGAATATGAATATGTTGATGGAAATGAATATGTTGATGGAAAAATCATGCTTCAGAAGAATCTTTAGGATAGGGTCTAAAATTAAATTCCCTTGTGTACTCAGGTTATTCTTTTATTGTCTATCTCCTCCTTCCCCTGAAATCAGATGCAGCTTCTGTTAACTTGTGGCCCCAAACTTCGGCCCATTTACTTATTCCATCCCAGATGGGCCTCTGTATTGGTTGCCCAGCACCATCTGCCAGTGTTCATGACTTCAGAAACTCTACCTTGTGGCCTGACCTCAATCACTCATTCATCCATAAGACATTGCATGAGGAACTATTAATATATTACTCAGCCCCGGCCTTGACAGTAAACCAGGAAAGAGTCAGATCAGCCCTTGCCTTCAAGGAATTTATTTAATGGTGATTTGCCTGGCCAACTGAATAGTCTAACCTGAAATAAAGACCAGGTTTGTGCCTCAGACTAGACTACCTGAGCCCACTTAAGTTCACAGCACCAGTTTTCATCTTGAGGAAATTACCTTGTCAGGTTGGTATTCTGTTTAGGAATTGTATCAGGCATGACATTAAGGACTCCAGAAAAATTTCTGCGCCTCTTCTCATGTTTCCTATGTTTCTATCACCTGCTACCCACACATTCCCAGTCATCCTTTTAATGTAAGCCTTTGAACCTGTTAAAATCTAAACAGTCTTGAGCAGGCACCACAGTAAGCATGATCAATCATTTGTATCTTAGGTAGAAGGAGGCATTTCTGAGAATAGGTTTGATGAAATAGAAGGGGAGAGTACAAAGAAAATAATGACAGCACATTTTGAAACAGTCATTGGCAAAAGAAGGACATGCTAAGGTGAGGCAAAAAGAGGTGAATGAGGGGATGAAGCACTTTTGTCCCAGTGAGAATGATAATCAGGCAGGTGTACTTGGTTTAAGAAAAAAGAAATGACTGAAGCAATGGCTGTCTGCAGTAGACAGTAATGCATGTGGAGGGGTCAATTTACCACGTCTCCACAGCACAGAGCACAGCCATGAGGGTAAGAACCAGGCAGAATTTGAATCAGTGGAGAGGGCTGATTTGTAACAATGCAAGTTGCCTAAGCAATGGTGTCCTGTGAGACGCTGAGATCCCTGCTCCAGCAGTGCAGGAGCAGTTGGAAGCCTACTGGGGCACTTGCTTTGAGTGGAGGGCGAAACAAGATTACCACTATGGGCCCTCTCCTCCAACTCCACATTCCTATGATTCTATGGCCCTGAGTTCATACAGAAGTATAAGAAGGCAGAATCACAGAGGTGATAAAAACAAAGGAATACGGAGACAAAAAGTACTAAAAATATACCATTATTGCCTTATACCATTTTCCTAGAGCTTAACCAGTCAGCCTTCTGGTCAGTTTACCAAAGTGCTCAATATGGTGGCTTGTGTAGACCCAAGTGGGCAGACCAGCATCACTCCACTGGGCCTTGTCCTTGACCTGCTCCTCCCTATGCCTCTTTCCTCTGAAGGGCTCCTCCTATGGTCAGCCCCCTAAGATCTAACCACCACTTGGTCTTCCTGGCCTGCATTTGTGGCTACATCCAACCAGCATGCTCCCCATTGTGACTCTGAGCTTTGTTCCTCTGGGTCTAAAATGCTATAAGAGACTGGGGACTGCTATCATTAAAACCCAGGTGGCAGGTGGCACTTTCAGTATGGGCATGGTTTCTACTCAATAAACTAGTCTCATTTGGCAACTTTAAAGGCATCCACATTTTATGTGAGATTTTTTTTACTTGCCTGGGTTTTTTTCTGCCTCTAGGCATTCCAAGACTATAGAAGAATCCATAGGGACCCCTTCTACCTCGAGTGGAACTAGAAATCCCAAAGCCCCCAGGAGGTAGTAGAGGAGAAGATGACAAATCCTTTCTAATCCTTCCTGAGCTGATAACTAGGAGCCATCACCCCCTCCAACAGCTGCACGGGCTGCTGAGCAGAATGAGGCAAAGGAAGCAGCTCTTTGCAGTGCTTCTAGCTTGGGCTCACATTTGCTCCTCAAAGACTCTGGCAGTTTCCCTGGGAGGAATCTGACCACCACAAGTTTAGACCCTTGTAGTTAATTTGGTCATCTTTCCTCTACAAAATTAGAAGTACAGAGTTGAAGGGAGCCCTAGAATTGTGAAGAAAATTTCATTCTACAGTGAATTCTGATTGAGCATTCAAGGAAAGGGTCTATCAGCATAAACAGATCTTGGAGAGTCCTTGGTACCTGAGGTCTGGCCTTCAGGAGGACCTCTTTGAGACAAGATTGCATCTTGGCATTTTGCTTTCTAGAACAGCCCTTGATTGCCCCACCAATGTCCAATGTGTGTGACACATACTGATGCTTCTAAGAAGCATCATTCCATTTAGCTCATGGGCCGAGTGACTTTCCTGGATGGCTTCTTCGGGAGTGATCATTTCTTCTCTTTCCAAACTGGTGGCATATTGCTCACAAGCAACTTCTCCCTGTTCTATATCTGAGGTGGATGGGTGCTCAGAAGCTGGGGTGAGCTCACCACAAGAAGTTCAAGAGCCCTTCAGAGAGGCCAGAGCAAGAGGGCAAGGGTTATGCTTCCAGGGCTAAGCTGAGACTAGGTGGCAGGGAATGAAGAAAAGGGGAGGGCATGAGTGTCCTCAGCAGATGGCCATGGGCCCTGAACCAGCAACACCCAGGAAATCCCCTGGTCAGAGAACTGGTCTGCTCTCCACACATTCCCTGCCTCTCTTCGGAATGTGGGGGCCCCTGGGCTCCTCCTACCCACTTTGTTTGCCTTCCTTCCTCAGAAGGCCCTCCCTCATCAGGACCCCTCTTCAGCAGTTCCAAAACACCTGGACCTTTGACGTCAGTGGGGGAGTTTGTCTACTCAGGTGGAGCTAATGTCCTCCATGTAAGGTTTCATTCTGATCCAGGGTCAGCCACCACCCTCCACCCTTGAGTGTATGCTGGGGGTGTGGGGGTTGATGACCCATCATACTCACAAAGCCAAGCAAAACATGTTTGGACTGGGCCCCTTCCCCATCTCCAGCCCCCCAGACCCATGGCCTCATGGGACTTGTGAGGGCCAGCTTCCCTAATATATAGACCTCAGGGTCCTTTCTGGACACTGGGGTTAGGCCTTGCCCTTCTGGATCTGAGAGCGTCCCACTGAGCCCCCAAGACCCCTCTCAACAAGAGTTAGGAAGAGAGGTCTGCAAATTTCCACAGAACCAAAAAGATAACATCTAGTATTAGGCTGTGAAAAAATTTCCATTGTGATGCCGGAGGCAGCTGTGCTCCCCAGGTTATGCCCTGGCTTGTAGGGGATTAAGGGAGCTTATTGAGGTTGGACAGGAAATTGGCCCCTGAGGAGACAACACCTAGATAATTGCTTAAAGGCAATGCTGGAGCTAGAATTCTAATGAGAGGAGGCAAACTTGAGAGACAACAGGGAAGAGACTAGACAGTCCCCAGTGCTGCCCTCCCAGGAAATCTGACTGATCACTGGGTAGGGGAACCATGGTGGCTAGGGCTCATCTTCTCCAGGGCATTTAGGAAGTGGTCTTTGGGCAGGAAGGCCCGTGAGGGCACAGGAGAGCCACAAAAGGGCATTTGTCTTTCTTCTCCCTCCTCCTCTATGGTGCCCTTCCTTAACTGGCCAGGCATGGGCTTAAGGAGCTGCAAATTTGTGAATTTGCAGAAACTCAGCAAAACGATGGGCTGGAGGGCTGGGGGCAGTGAAAGGGTTCAGGTTTAGGAGACATCACAACGCCTGGAGTTGAGGACCAGAGACACCACCCATTCCAAAAGAAGCTTCTTCTGAATCCGGTGGTCTAGATTCTTTCAGCCCTGTGCAGGAATCCAAAGGAGCCCAGGTAAGAGGTGCTGGGGAAAAGAAGTAAGCCAGGGAGACCCCCCAACCAAGAAGACTCTAGATTTTCCAAAGGAAAATTCTGTTTCTTTCTTCCATTGAGCCGCACCTGAGGAAGGCAGCTGGGGAATGGGAAATTCATTAGGAACTCCAGAGAGTCTAGATCTTGGAAACTCTAAGCTGGAAAGATTCTTAAATATTTATAGTTCAAACCCATTATTTTATAGATGAGGAAGCCATGCCCTGTCTAGAGACTTATCCAGGTAATAAAAGAGCCTGGGCAAATGTCCAGGTATCCTAAAGTGCAATCTTGAGTTCCCTCTTCTTGCTCACCTGGTGATGGAACCAGATAAGCCAATCAGCCTTCAAATCCTCTTTTCCACCTCTCCTGCCCACCAAATGAGACTTCATGTTATTTGTTATCCTTTCTACAGCTCTACAACCCACAACTCTGACATCATATGGTCCCCAGGGCAGCATCATGTTGAGTTTAAGCTCTGGGATGTAATCTCTAGGTAGTAAGGTAGAGGCAAATACTTTCTGCCAGGTAGTCATTAGCTGCAGCTCCCAGAGCCACAGCACCTGCTCCAGGATCCTTGGCGTGTATCTTCAGGTTCTGTTCCCTTCTCCAGACATGCCAATAGAATTGGACTGTCCCAGTCCAGTTTGTCTCTACACACCCCAGCCCCTCAACAACCTATGTTCTTGGTGGCACCTCTTATGTGCCCATTTTAGATTGCCATATCCTCATTCTGTGTTGCTGCAGAAAGAAGGTGTTTCTTGAAGACAAATATTGGAATGCCCCAATCCAGTTTGTCTCTACATACCCCAGCTCCCCAACACCTATGGTGACGTCTCTTATTTGTCCATGTTAGATTGCCATATCCTTATTCTGTATAGCTACAGAAAGGAGATGTTTCTCAAAGATAGCTAGCTGGGCCATTGGGAGCAACATTCCAGAACACTGAAGTTATCTGATTTGAGAACGAACAGCCTTATAAGGTATGTGAGCTCCTCCAAAACCAGCACCAAGGATATGAACCTTGGCAAGGTGCTAAGGAAAAGACATCTTACAAGGCTCACATGTGCCCATGGTCCCTACCTACTATCAATACCATGGCCTTGATGTATCCCCTCTCTCCAAATATGTACAAAATACACACCCTTCTGTAAGGTTAGAGGGAAAAATAAGTTTACTTTCAAATGCCAACTCTGATTGGTGTTGCGTTTCTGGATCATTGAAGGATTAAGAAGGATTCTGAGGTGGTTTCTAAACCTATTGGGAAAGAACGCTAGTGTCAATTAGCTGTCTGCCATAGGTAATGAGAGGAAGGCAGGAAAGAAGATGTGGGGAAAGGGAATTTGGAAATGTTGCCACGAGGGAAGAACCTAGTGTACAATGGCCCAGAACTTTCCTTGGTTTCTCTGTGGGTGTCACAAATGTGAGGATACAGAGGGGCTTATTATTTTTTCTAACTTGTTATTATTTTGAGGACCTGAAATAATTCATGATTTTTAAATATAAAGTCACAAACCCATTGCTATCATTTGGGAGGCTCCACTTGTCTATAAAATGCTTCCACTGCAGGACTAAAGAATCAAATGAGGAAACCAAAACCTGATGCTATAACTGACTAGCTGAGTGGCCTCAGGTAAGTCACTTATTACTGGATCTCAGTTTCCTTCTGCCAATGCCTGGACTCAAAAGTCACTGAGTCATGGAAGATTTGGCCATACTGGGTAGTTTCATTAGGTTAGAAAGCATTTATTGAGTATGGTTCATGTACATTGCAACTACCAATATAAGAATCTACTATGGCCTAAACTTCAAAAGATGTAATCTAGATACTTTCTGCAAATGCAAGTGGAATTCAATGAATGGATTGGTCCATATGGCCACATGAGCCCAGGAAGCCCTCTTAGAGAAAGTAGAACATAAACAAGACAATGAAGGGTAGGTAGGACTTGGGCAAGAAGAGAGAAAGAGGAAGCATAGAGAGCCAGTAAAAAGCCAGAGTGTCCTGCCAGGTCATGTGTTAGAAGTAAAAGGATGAGCCCTATTATAGAAGATTTAGAAAGCCAGACAGAGCATTTGGAGCATTATACTCTTAGCAATAGGAGCTATATAGATTATTGAGCAAAAAAGTGACATAAAGATATAGCCTACCCAGGTGTCATGGTGTATTCCTATAATCCCAGCTACTCAGCAGGCTGAGGCAGGAGGATTGCAGGATCAAGGCCAGAGGATCAAGTCTGCACAACTTAGTGAGACCCTGACTCAAAAATAAAAAGCAAAAAGGGGCTAGGGTGCAGCTCAGGGGTGGAGCACTTACCTAGCATGCACAACACCCTGGGTTCAACCTGCTGTACTGCTAAAAAAAGATGTTGTCTACCCAGGCATGGTGACAGATGCCTGCAACACAGTACTTGGGAGGTTGAGGAAGGAGCGTTATAAGTTTGAGGCCATGCTGGGCTACATAGTGAGACCTGTCTCAGAAGAAAAGAAAAAAAGAAAGAAATATGGTCTGTAGGTGAAGCACAAAATGGATTGGAAAAAGAAAGACTAAAATCAGGGAGACTGGTAATGCAGACATGCAGGTTTGAGGGTGTGGGCTGGGTGTTAAAAGTGGGAGGGGAGTGCTAAGTCATTGTGGAGGAAGATGGGCCAGGTATCACCCCAGTTACACACAGGGAGCTCTGGCCTTTGGACTCTCTAATCTCAGTTATGAGATTATCATTGTTGTTGTTGTTAGGTGCTGTCGAGTTGGTATCCGACTCATAGCGACCCTCATAGGGTTTTCAATGGCAGACTGTTTCAGGATTGCCTTGGGAGTGGATTGCCAGGTCCTTCTCCCATGAGATTATCATATCATGAAGTTAAATGAGATATCAACTCCTTTCTGCTTATTAACATCTCCCCATGGGGTGAGCCAAAGACACCAAAAGAAATAAAATCCAACTAAGTTCAATGGCCAGTTAGTGAACTGTTCTGGGGAGGAAAAGAGATTATAAGGCATTGGCTGTGAGGATGAGTCTCACTTATTTCAGGGTTACAGTGACTCATACCATACTTTCTTTAAAAAATTTTTTTAAATGCCTAATTAATTGAGAAACTCGAGCTTCCAAGTAATTTATCTCCAGGTGTTCCCTTGGACCAGATCTTCTCTATCTCATCTGCCTGTCTTTGTTTTTTTCCCTGCTGTCCTTGGGGATTCAACCCAGGGCCTCACATATGCTTTGCAAGTGCTCTACCACTGGGCTGCACCCATTTTTTATCTTTTTAGTTTTGGGGATAGGGTCTTGCTAGGTTGCGTAGGCTGCCTCTGTCCTTGAACTTATGATCCCCCTGCCTCAGCCTCCCAAGTCACTGGGTTTACAGAGAGGCACCACCACACCTGGTCTCCCACCTGTCTTTCAACCCACCTCCAAGTCCAGTGACATTAAATCTTAGGAAGACATTGGGGGTTTTCTTGAGGAAAGGAAGCCTCTCTAAAGAGAAATGGATTCTAGAATATCTGATGAAGCCATTGAATTCAAAGGCAGAGCTGAATTGATAGACCAAAATTAAAACTCTTATGAGGAGTAAGTTTTAGGAAAATAAATCTTAGACTATAAGGCAAGGGACAGAGCAGACATACATAATATCTACCTCTGGCTCTGCCAGTAGGTGTGTGGCCACAGGCAAGGTACCTCATTTCTCTAGGCATTGGCTTCCCAATCTGTAAAGTGAGAGGGCCAGACTAGAGAATCTCAAATGCCCTTTCAAATCCTAACATTCAAGGCCTCTGAGAGTTTATAGTATGATCTTTGAAAATATCAACTAAACACAAAAGAGGAGAGCACCTCCCCACTTACTGCCCACAAGCATAACCCTCTTCCCTCTCTCTCTCCATGGTGGCAGGGCACCGAGGTGGCAGGGCCCTTGGCAGGTGCTTTCACAGCATGTTTTACCCAAAGCTGCAAATCTGGGTAAAAACTGCAAAGGCTCACCCTTAGAGACCACTTCCACAAACCTAAGTCCTGCCTCCCAAAGTTCTATTAACCCACAAACAGCACCATCAGCGGGGACCAAAGGTTCAAACACGTGACCTTTGGGGGACATTTTATATTCAAACCATGACACACTCCATATATCGGACATTGCAAGTCATGCACAGGCAGCATTGATTGACCTCAAGGAGAGAGTAAAACCTGTCCAAATCTCAGAATGACTGCTTGTGGAAGGTACGTAAGCATGAGCTTGTTTGGCTTTATTTTCAGAAAAATAGACTTGATTATTTTTCCACTTCCGAAAGATGTCAAGTCGGGTTTGGGTTTGTTTTGTTCCTGCAAAGAAATTATAATAAGCTACAAAATTTGATTTCACAAGCAGGCTCGTCTACAAAACCTTTTTCACCTCTGATAATGTAAACCATTGGCATTTGTTGTTGTTGTTAGAAATCAGTAGAAGTATGAGTGCTTTGGGATCACTACTTCCCAGAAAAACTGTCTCTGACCAAATCATTATGGCTTGAAACTGTTGTTTCTTCTGAGTCAATAGAAAGAGAATGTCACTGGACTCTTGCCTGTTAAAACACGGCATGGTGGCAATCCTTGAGGGCAGGGACTGTGCCCCTGAAATGGTCCTGAACAGCTCTCAGCATGAAGCTACGTGCATTGGGACACTTAATAGAGCTTGTTAGAGGAAGGGAAGAGCAGCAATTCCTATACCAGGCAGCATGCTGAGGAGTTAGCTGCTGACAATGGCCACAGGTTACCAAGGACAGCGCTTCCCAACTATGTGCCACTTGCAGATGTGCCGACAGATCAATGCCCTTGGCACTCCAAGCAGTCAGGTGGGGCCCATGGTGGCCAGAGTGCCAGGGACACCCTGGACCCAGTATCTGTTCAGTGTACCATGCCACATGAGCACTATTTTCTATGTGCCTGATGTTGAATGGGTGGGGTGATAAGATCATTTACTGAATGCTTATTGTGAAAAAACATTACTCTGGGGCTATGGTATCCCCAGCCCCAGCTCCAAGCAGCCTAAGGCCTCATGAGTACCTGGGATAGAACTATGTAACATTTGATGGCCAAAATAAATCACATCAAGACAGATCTCTGTCTTTAATGGCCTATTTTCTTCTCTTTCATTAACTGAGTTCTCTCAGCCACTCCTGTAGGATGTCTGGATTTGTGGTTGATTGGTCACAGATGGCCAAGCATGTTATCACCATCTATAAACTTTCATTCTTCTCTCCAAGTACATGGAAACAGTTGGCTCTCACCCTGCAACTTCCAAACCCTACACAGCTCAGCTATATCTTTTGTCTACCTACAGAAGCCTCTCTAGCTCAACATTTATCAAGCATTCAAAATTACCATAAGGTATATTGTTTGGTCTACAGACATAGCACCCTAGCATCCAATCCTGCCTGATCTTGGAAACTAAGCAAGATTGGCCTGGTTAATCCTTGGATGAGAGTCTGCCTAGGAATACCAGGTGGTACAGGCTAAGGAGATGCACCTGGCAATCCACTCCTTAAACAATTTGCCAATGAAAACCCTATGAATAACAGAGAATCACAGACAATAATGCTGGGTGTAGCACAGTGTCGGAGTATGTTTTATTCTGTTGTACATATGAGTCGAACCCAACTTGATGACACCTAACAACAACAACATATTGTTTTTAATATATTTCATACCCTGGAATAGCCAGTGGCCTTTTTATTATAGCATTCAGAAATTAAAATTCATAGGATAATCATCCCTTGTCAATTTATTCAACAAAAACGTCTGAGTGCCTACCGTATATAAATGCATGATAGGTGAGGGAGGTGCCAAGAGAGAAATTAGTCTATAGTCCTGACTGTCAAGGACCTCACCACCCTGTAAAGGCGACAGTCAAGAACACATAATTAACTCTCATCTAGGTAAGAGTCAGTGCAGGTGGGCGTAAAATGCCAGGTGTCCCTGAAGGATGAAGAGACATCTCACCTGCAGCAGAGGGGCCTGGTGCCATCAGAGGGATGTATACTCCCGAAGGATGTAGCTGATGTGTGAATACTGTGAAGTTATTTTCCAGAGAATTCCACAAGCATTATCTCATTTTAATAAAATACGAGAAAGAAATGGCAGGTGTCCCTCTGAGATCTCCATCATTGTTTACAGGCCGTGTGTGCAAGGTCAGCCCAACAAGGTCTCTATATTTCTTTCTGTGAGAATTGTATGCCTGCAGTTAAGGAAATCTGTCAATGAAGTTACACAACTTGTACAATGCAAGGCAGAAATTAGTGACTTTTGGTTCCCAGTCAGGATTATTGTTGTTTTCTTTCTTCCCTATGACACCAAATGTACATTTCATTTCAAGAATAGTGGACAGACATGTTTGCAATAATCTTGAAATTGCCCTTATCCATTATAAAAGTCCTAAGAATTTGCCCCAGTAGCCAGGGGTGAATTGCTTTCACTTTTGCTCCAAGGCAGGTGTAGCCAACTTTTTGGCTTCTCCGGACCACATCAAGTAAAGAAGACTTGCCTTGAGCCACACATACATCATTGTTGTTGTTGGTGGTGGTGGTGGTGGGTGCTGTCAAGTTGGTGTCTAACTAATAGCAACCCTACATACAACAGGTGAAACACTATTGTTAGTGCTTCTCTACTATCCATAGGGTTTTCAATGGCTGGTTGTTTTTTGGGAGTGGGTTACTGGGTCCTTCTCGAAACCTACAGCATCTGGTGTTCCCAGGTTATCTCCCATCTAAGTATTAATCAGGTCCAACCCTGTTTAGTTTCTGAGATCTAACGGGATCAGATGCCACAACAGTAGGTCTACAGGCAACATACATCATATAATATAGTTAATGTATGTACCTAATGTCTTTTTTATATTTTTATCATAAAATTTAGAGAAGTGAGAATAAACTATGGGGCCATATTACTCGCTGTCCTGGGCCTCATTCAGCCCACAGACAACAGGTTGGACATATCTGCTTCTAGGTTTGCCACAGCCTTGGTACATTTGTTATTCTTTCTCCAGTCATCTTTGTGGCATCTTTTCCCACCTCTCATTCTCAATTCTTGCTTGGCACAGCCTGAGTCCTGTGGCTTCCTTGCACATCAATACTGGCTGTGTGAGAAAGGTACTTTTTGTTTTTGTTTTCTTTGGCTGGGCCAACAACTCTGGGTACATGTAGCTATATGTAGCCCTAGCTCACTTTCCTGGGCTCTAAGTAGGCACAGAATTTGAGCTGCTAAATGTGAAGAAATAGAGCTGGGTCACTGGTCTTCTGCAGCCCTCTGTAAGCTCTGCCTGGTGGAGGGGCTTGGCTTCATGAGCAACCTCTCATGTACCTACTCAAAGACCTCCATCAGCAAGCTCACCTCTCTCTGCCTCTGTTCCTGTGGCAAACTCCTCAGCCAAAAACCCCAGCATATCTTAGTAACCAACCACAGTTCTTCTTGTATTGCCAGTAGTTCCAGGTAAATGATGCCTTGGTTAAATAACATAGATTAGTAAATCATATTTGTGTCACCTCTGATACCCAGGACCAGGTCCCAGGCTAAAAGGAAAGCCTGGTTTTTTGCCCCAAACAGGCCTATGCTGCATGACACAGTGCAGCACTGGGGTGGGAAGAGCAGCACATTGGGAGTCAAGAGACCCAATGTAGTTCCTGGCTTTGCCATGATTCATGAGCTGTATATGTTGGTGGGGGCTGGGGTTTAGCTCAGTTGGTAGAGTGCCACGCTGCACCCTCTGAGGCCCTCAGTTCGATCCCCAGCACCACAAAAACGGGAAAAGGACCTGGCAATCCACAACCAAAGCAACCTTGAAAAAACAATCAGCCACTGAAAACCCTATGAGGGTCACTGTGAGTCACACCCAACTTGATGCACCTAACAACAACAACAACATATCTTGGTGAGTTGATCTGTCTAGACAAAGGAGGTAGACTGTGTTTAGGAAGTACCCATCCAGTTCTGAAGTTAGGATGCTAAGGTCAAAATATAGCTCTGCCAAGGGATTGCCTGAGGTGGTTGGCACTTGGAATGTGAGGAATGGGAAACAATGGTCCAACAGAGGTGCACTTCCAGCTCAACAGATACGTACTGGCAGTTGGGACCATGGGAGAAAACCCTGATTTTTCATGTGCTGCAAAGACAACTCCTCCATTTTCAGTCTGTATGAACCACGTCTGCAGTGGTGTCCCAGGGCAAGCTGGCATGCCAGATGCCTCTGCAGTGCAGAGGTGACAGGCACTTCCTAGCCTTGGGAATTAACAACTCAATGGTGATTCATGGACAGGATGCTAAAACAGTAGCTACTTCTTCATCTGAACTAGAGGGCAGGAACATGGTCTTTCAGTATGAACAAGTAGACAAGACCTCTTTCCTTGCTCATGCATGCCTCACAGACTCTCGGGTTATTGGCAGCCATACTGTATTTTGAAATTTGTTACAGTTGTCTCTACATGAGCAATGTGATCCAGACCAGTGTTTTCAAACTTTAGTGTGCACAGATCAGCAGGGGGTTTTGTTAAAAGGCAGAGTTTAATTCAGCAAGTCTGGAACAAGGCCTGAGATTCTGCATTGCTACCAAGCTCTCTTGTGACATCCATGAAACCAACCCATAGACAGTGAATAGCAAAGATATAGAAAAAAAGGATTGGAAACTGAGATTCCCACAGCTCACTGTGTGTAGGGAGCTACAGAAATCATTCTGAGCCTCAATTGTTCATCTCTTGGTAATAGCAATGCCCACCCTATCCATTCTAACATACTACTGAAAGTGCCAAGGGAGTTAACTTAGAAAGTGTCAATTTCCACTAATATTTTCCACTAATCCAGGCAGCCACTGAACAATCTGATTCCAGTGTGCATTAGAACTCCAAACAGAGCCTAGTAAACCTGTATACCCTCAGGACTGACAAATACTCCAGTTAACAGAACTGGGATAGGCCTAGGAACATGCACTGACACAGGCTACTTGCTTCAGTGCCGTCTGTTCTTAGACCACACCTTGAGAAATCTTGTTACTAATGGTAAGACTGCTTTGCTTCCCATAATGTGGCAAGTGAAGACAATATGGTACAAAAGAGGGTTTTGTATAGCTGACAACATACTCAAGACATGGGTTCCCCATAGATTGGTGCTTGTCAAACTTTAATATCCACCAAACTCACCAGGAGATCTTGCTGAAGTACAGATTCTGATTCTGTTAGTGTAGGGTAAGGCCTGACTGCATTTCTAACAAGCTCTTAGCTGATGCTAATGCTGGTCCAGGGACAAGACTTTTAGTATCAAGAACCCATATTAGTAGTTCTCAGCCCAGGCTACATTGGAGCCATCTTTGAAATACCACGGGCATTAAAACCTAACCTTTGTAACTGGTCTGACATAGGCCTCAGGAATTTTTGTAAAGCCTCTAGGTAATCTATTACGCAGCCAGCTTTGGAATTCTGCACAAATGGTTCCCAGGCAGTGGGTTAATGTAGTGACTGGCCAGTCAACCCAGGATTTACTCGTTCTTGCTCATCCAAGGTTTGGCTAAATGAGTGTGAGCCTGACTCATCCATCTCTTGACCTGGATATAATTTAGATTCCTATAGGGAGAGGAAGTGGAAGTTATAATGGGAGAAATGGAACCCCTGGGTATTTTATACAAAAACTGATGAAATTACTACTGCAATATCTGGCTGCATCCTTCTCTCCTTTCCAGCTTCTCAGTGCAATTCTTCCTGGCTCTCTGCTTGGCTCTCAGGGGTATGGACCAGGGTGGACACTGACCTGTCTCTTCTTGCCCCTGGCTAGGTGGTGGCGGGGAAGAGCCACCCACGGTGGGCCCAAAGGCTGAGGAGGGCTCTGAGGCTGTGCTCCCCAGACACAGGAGCGTGTTCCACATCGAGTGGTCATCCATTCGGAGGAGGAGCAAAGGTGTGCCTGTCCTCCCCCTTGCACTTTGTCCCCAGTTTCTCAGTCTTTAATAAAAGCAGAGACAAGTATCGTACCTACTTCACAGGTGGCGGGAATACAAATGAGGGTCAAGTTGGTTCTTCTCACACAAAACCACTGACCACAGCCACAGTTTTCCTGTGTCTGGATACACCCTGTATAGGGCGGGGATATGAGCTGGGACAGGTGGTGAGCTGCTACGGGGCTGAACCAGAGGGTCTCAATACGGCTGCACATGGGAATCACCTCCATCTGACCCTCAAAGACTCTAATTCATGTGGGGAGCAACCTGGGCCAGTATCAGGATCTTTTAGACCTCCTCATGAGATTTTAATTTACCAATTCCAAAACCACTAGTCATGCAAGGCATGGTGGTACACACTAGCACTCAGGAGGCTGAGCCAGGAGGATCATCAAGTTTGAGGCCAGACTGGGCTATGTAGCAGGACCCTGTCAAAAAAAAAATTAAATTAAGTTAAAGTATCATTTAAAATAAAAATACAATACTAGTCTAGAAGGCTAGAGGTTAAAGGTCTCACCTAAGATAATATTGAGAATGTCAAGGCCAAGGGAACAGATAAAGAGGATGGTGAAGAGGAGGCTCCCAAAGGCCACTAGTGGAGCCCAGAAGCCAGCCAACAATGAGCAAGTGAGGGAGACAGAAACTTGGACTTAGAAGCTGAGGTCAGGTTCTGGCAAACAGGGAGGACCTCCATCAGCTGCAGGTTAGAGCAAACTTGAGAAGAGATACGGCACCGAGGCAACCCATGGACAGGGAAGAAGAACTACCCAGAGTTAGAGAGCTGGCCAGAGGCACTGTAAGACATAGAGCTGGCTCTAGGGGAGGAGCCCTCCTTCACCATGTCACATGCCTCCCAGAAGATGCATTAGTGATTGTCTTCTTCCAGTTTGTCTAATCTCATCATTTCACTCCAAAAGTCAGCCAAGCCAGAGAGTGGGCCTGGAGGGCTGTGGAAAGGGCATTGCAGGTCCTTAAGGGCGCCTGAGTTCAGGAGTTTGTCATTGACAGCCGTCCCCACACACAGTGTAGAAGAGAGCATGGTTTGCCTCCAAAGGTTAACAACCTCCCTTTTAACATCTCTCATAATAGTGAGTGGGGGCAGAGAGGAGCCCCATGCAGAGAAGACCGGGAGGTGGAAGTTTGTGGAAACTGCCAAACCCTGGCAGGCAGAGGGAGCTCCAGACAGAAACTGTGGGTCAGTGGGGCGATCACATACACGAACCTCAAGTTCAGAGGAATCACATCTGTTTTCTGCTCTTCTCAAAGCTTCCAAAACTAATTTTTTTCTCATACCTAGTGTAACTTCCGAGTCACACTGGTATTGGTAGTCAAGTTGGGTCCAGCTCATAGTCGACCCTATGTACAACAGAACAAAGCACTCCCCAACACTGTGCCATGCCCAGCACTATGTCAGTGCTTCTCTGTTAGTCATAGGGTTTTCAATGGGTTTAAGGATTATCTGGAGAGTGGGCTTCCAGGTACTTCTCCCATTTTTTCAGTGCCGGGGATTGAACCCAAGGCCTCAGAGAGTGCAGAGCAGCCCTCTATCAACTGAGCTAAACTCCAGCCTCTTTCTGATGCTTGTTATTGTTAGGTGTCCCTGAGTCACGTCCGATTCATAATGATCCTTTGTACAAGAGAATGAAACACACTCCAACTTTGTGCCTTGCCTGGCACTATGTCAGGGCTTCTCTGCTATTCATAGGGTTTTCAATGACTGATTGTTTCAGGAGTGGATTGCCAAGTCCTTCTCCCTACCCTGCAGCACTTGGTATTCCCAGACAGTCTCCTATCCAAGCACTAACCAGGCTAACCCTGTTTAGCTTCCAAGTTCAGGTGGGGTCAGATGCTAGGGTGTTATGGCTGCAGATTTCTAGTGCATAGACACCCTAAAGACTCACAACCCCAGACTGGGAACAGCCACTTTAGACTGAAAATACAGGATGGGCAGAACCCAGCCTGCCATTTTCACACTTGACCACGGGGGGGAACCAGAGCACCAAGGCTGAAACTTGCAGGGGCCAGCTCTTTCTTGATGCCTCAAACCCTAATGAATTGTTCATCCTTAAAAATAAGTCATCTGGCCAGATTCAGTGGCACAAGCTTGTAGTTTCAGTGACTCGGGAGGTAGAGATAGAAGGACTTCAAGTTTGAGGCCAGAGGCAGCGAGCATAAACTTAGTGAGACCCTGTCTCAAGATAAAAAATTAAAAGTGGGGCTAGGGGTGCAGCTCAGCTGTAGGTGATTGCAAGGTATGCACTAGGTCCTTGGTTCAACTCCCCCAGTACACACACACATACACACATGCGCACACGTACACACATACATGTCATCTGTAGTAACTAAAAATGTTTAGAGTCACATTACAAGAGTTTTCTAGAATTATAAAGACATACCAAAACATGTTTCAAGTGACTACATGGATATCACTTGTCCTGATCCAGCCATCAGTTGCTATTAATATGCTAAAAATCAAAGACAAAAGAAAAAGGACCAAAAACCAGTCTGAGATCATCTGGCGGGGAGAGTCATGGCCAAGTTCAAACCTAGATCCTGCGTGGCTCAGGCAGCCTACAACTTTGTGAGGAGCAAGCAAAGGACTTCAACAACAGCCCAGTTCCTTTCTTTGGGCACCTATGAGTTCTCCACGTGGTTTAGGAGAAAGAACTGTGGGTTCAGGGATCATGGATAAATCAGTCCCTCTGGATGTCTATTTCCTCACCTGAAAATATACAGGTGAAGCTAAATCAGAGCTTCTTCAGAGTCAATGAAGGCTCTGGACTCTCTATATTCCTCATAAAATGTCCTGTTTACATAAAAATGTACACTTTTTTCACAAAGGGAGGACCCAAGGGAACCTATGACCAGTAAGGGAACAGAGGTGTTTTTAGCTACCAGACACCAAGGTTTTGTGCTTCCTCAGTGGAACATGAAATAGCTAGTAGCCTAACCCAAGCCTTGCAAAAGATTACTGCTAAAGTACCAGAGTAGCAGTGGCCCCACTGATGATTCTCCTTCCTCCCGTTCCAGTGTTCGGAAAAGGCGAACACCAGGAGAGACAAAGCAAAGAGCCGTTTCCCTATCCATACCGGAAGCCCGCCGTGGAGCTGCTTGTGAGTATGCAGCAGCTGCGTGGGGACAGCACCTGCAGCAGATTAGGGGACTGGGAGCCATCGAGGAGCCTCTGGCTTAGGCAAACTTTTCTCAAAGTCATATTTTCAGGAATGTAATTACTTGGATAAAAATATTTAGGTTCACAGCATACTTTGTGAACTTTCATATTCCATTTACTTGAATTATTTATTGTCAGATTTTCTCTAAATCAAGCATTTAGGAAATAAGCTCATGGCAATTTTAAGAAACAGAATCAATTACCTGTTCAATTTCATACCTTTATGTTTGTGGACAGTTAAAATTTAAAGAACAGACATGCTGGTTGGGGGGGGCAGAACTTCTGTAAAAAATGTAGTATAGCACGAGGTGTGGTAGGGCATACCTGTAATCCCAGAAGCTCAGGAGGCAGAGGCAGGAGGATGGCAAGTTTGAGACCAGACGCAGTCTGCATAACTTAGTGAGACCCTGTCTCAAAAAATAAAAACTGGGTTGGGGGTGCAGCTCAGTGGTCCAGTACTTGCAAAGCATGCAAGTGCAAGGCCCTGGATTCAACCCCCAGTACCATACAAAAAAAAAAAAAATAGTGTAAAGTAATGAAGTTAACGTAATGGATTAAAAAAATCAAAAGCCAGGCATGGTGGTACACATCTGTAATCACAGCACTCAGGATGCTGAGGCAGGAGAAGTGACATGAGTTTGAATCCAGACTGGTCTACATAGGGTGTTCCAGGCCAGCCTGGGCTACACAGCAAGACCTTGTCTCAAACAAACAAATAAAATAAAACACATTAATGCAAGCCAAGTGTGGTGGTGCACACTTGTAATCCTAGCACTTGGGAGGCTAAGGAAAGAAGATGGCAAGTTCCAGACCAGCTGAGCTACAGAGCAAGACTCTGTTTGGGAGAGGGAGAGGGAAAGGGAGAGAGAGAGACAGAGAGAAACAGAGAGAAACAGACAGAGAGAGAAGTGACCATTTGACTCTGACCTTTGCAAATAAGCACCTCTGCACAGAATGAAGATGAAGATGTCATCTTCTTGTGCCTCATGCTGGTTGCCCCTATCAAATGAGGTGACAAACTAACAAACAAAAAACTAACAGAAACAGGGAGATGATTAAATAGCAGTTTAACAAAATACCAAATGAAAATCTTAGCTTGGTCCCTGAGCCCCCGCAAACATCCCTTCGAAGGGTGAGAAGCACAGGATGTAGGAGGTTCTTGCCCACCTCCTCCCCCTGGACAGGATCTGAACACCATGGAGGAGAGCTCGGAGATAAAGGTGGAAACCAGCACGTCCCAGACTTCCTGGATTCAGAGTTCCATGGCCGCTGGGGGCAAGAGGATCAGCAAAGCCCTCAGCTACATCACAGGAGAGATGAAGGAATGCGGAGAGGGACTGAAAGGTACAGTTCTGTGACATTTGCCTCTGACCTACCCCAAAAAAGACTACCTCTGTCGCCCCCAGGAAACATATTGCGGCGGGGGGGGGATCTCTCTAGAGCAGCCTGACTGTATTCCTGGGATCTCTCAGGCAAGCTAGGAATTCTGCCATTGTAACAGTTTCTTGGGACATAAATACCATAAGTGTGAATGCCGTCAGTGTGTGAGCTCTTATTTCTGAACAGAACAGTTCTGCTGTCCCAAATATCCCATCCAAATGTTGCAGATGAGTATTTTTAGCACTGGGATTCTAGAGCCAGCATTCTAGAAAAAATGCCCACTGGATGGCTCCCAGGAGAACTGTGTCAAGTAGCCAATGGGTTTTGTCTAATGATCTCTCTAGAGCTCTCAGCTTATAGGCTTGATGCCCTCTCTACAGAGTGCTCCTTGGAAGCAAGAATGGCCAGCCTGTGTCTTACATATTTCGGCCATGTAGTCAGGAGAGGTCAACCCGTAGAGAAAGACATCATGTTTGGGAGAGTGGCAGGTCAACGCAAAAGAGGAAAACCCTCCACCAGATGGATTGACACAGTGTGTACAACAATGGGCTTAAACATAAATAAGATCGTGTGCCTGGCACAGAACCAGGAAGTGTTTTGATCTTCTGTACATAGGGTCACTATGAGTCGGACTCGATTCGACGGCACCTAACAACAACAACATACAGCAAGAGAGTATTCTGGAAAATTCATGCAGCTCTCCTAGGAGGTCAGATAACTCAGGGTACCTAATCCTCACCACTGGATGAACAGCCTAGAGGTTACATCCAGGTGGCAATTGGTTTCCAGAGTTCTGGGCAGGCAAATGCTCTCCTGGGTTGTTTGTCTATCTTCTTCTATGGCAGGCAACAGCAGGTGACTGGCTCCCAGACATCCGTCTTGGATCTGCTTGGATCTGCAGGGAGATTCCCTCCCTCCCACCTGCAGCCCACCCCACCCCAGGCCTGACGCAGGCTGCCCCACACCAGGGGTTTGCTGACTTCCTGTCCTGGTCCATTTCAGACAAATCTCCAGTGTTCCAGTTTCTGGACTGGTTGCTCCGAGGCACATCTCAGGTGATGTTTGTGAACAACCCCCTCAGCGGCATCCTCATCATCCTCGGTCTCTTCATCCAGAACCCCTGGTGGGCCATCTCAGGTTGCCTGGGCACCATCATGTCTACCTTGACCGCCCTCATCCTCAGCCAGGACAGGTAAGTCTCCAGAGGCGCCAGGTCCAAGCCTGAGGCCAAAAGGCTACTACCCAAGCCAGGCACAGTGGTGCACACCTGTAATCCCAGTGGCTCAGGAGGTGGAGGCAGAAGGATCGCAAGTTGGAGACCAGAGGCAGTCTGAGTAACTTAGTGAGACCCTGTCTCAAAAAAGTAAAAAGATGGGCTGAGGGTGCAGCTCAGTGGTCCAGCACTTGCAGAGCATGCAGGCGTGTGGCCCTGGGTTCAACCCCCAGTACCACAAAAAAAAAAAAAAAGGCTACTACCCAAGAGGACAATTCTCCCCTTCTTAGCCCCCAGCTTAGACACCCTTCAGAACAAGGACACTAGAATGACAAGTGACTGTTCCTCATTACTGTTTCATAGGGACATCTTGTCTAGAGAAATGTGAAAGGATGAGAGGGCTGTCTCCCGTCCGCAATCCCAAAAGGGTGGCCAATTTAAAGATGTGTAGCCAGGCCCCCATTGAGAAAAATCTGATTCTGAAGGAAAATTAAAAGCTACCAGGAAGCCCTCCCTGCACCCGCCCTATCTTTGTCCCCCCAGGTCAGCCATTGCGGCGGGGCTCCATGGCTACAACGGGGTGCTGGTGGGGCTGCTGATGGGCGTATTCTCAGACAAGGGTGACTATTACTGGTGGCTGCTGCTCCCTGTGATTGTCATGTCCATGACTTGGTAAGTTTGTTTCTGAGATGGTGGATTCAGATCAAAGGGCCGCCATTCTTTTTATCCCCACTCTGTGACTGCCCAGCCAAACCCTATTGTAAAGTAACACTTGTTAGGATGCACATCAGAAACACCTACTGGAAATAATTACCAACGTTGTACTGGGACAGCACCAGCTAGGCCATCTCTATGTAGTGTCTCGTTAGCTACCATCCTTTCCTCGTCTTTGTTTATGATCTAAACTGATTTCTGGCCTCACCATGCCAAGGCAAAGAGCAAGAAACTGAAGACCACATAGGTTAAGAGCCACACCACAGGGTCCTGCTAGGTTCTGGAAATCTCACCCCTCCTGCTCCTCTGGCTTTTCTCTACCCCTGGTACCCCTGGCCAGACTGAGACAACCTCCTAAGATAGACTGAAGGCCAGCCAAGGGGCAGAGTCCTCAGCGAATGAAGCTTTTCTCTCATTTCCAGATCACACAGAGCACTCTGGCAATGAGGCTGGTGGGCTTGGCCACTCAAACGACATTAGTTTAATGACTGTGATTCCCTCCCCTCACTCCTCTTGCCTAGAGATGGAGCACCACGACTCTTCAAGAAAGTTCTGAGACTCCCGAATAGGCTTCCTTCTGAATCTGAGTGTGGGTATCCCACGCTGCCACAGTGCCCAGTGCAGGAAGGGGACCTAGGGTCAGTCAGGCTTGGGGAGGACACCCAGCAAACTGCTTTTCTCCAGGAAGGCACAGGGGTTCCCCACTGCTGCGTAGTCTAGTACTTGGGCCAGGTAGCTTTCTGACCAGCATCTCACATGCTTCTGCCATCAGCCCCATCCTCTCCAGTGCCCTGAGCACCATCTTCAGCAAGTGGGACCTCCCAGTCTTCACGCTGCCCTTCAACATCGCTGTGACCTTGTACCTGGCAGCCACGGGCCATTACAACCTCTTCTTCCCCACAATGCTGCTGCAGCCTGCATCCTCCGTGCCCAATATCACCTGGTCAGAGGTCCAAGTGCCCTTGGTAGGTATCATGGAAGGAGACAGGGCAATGTCCATACAAATCCAATGTCAAAGTGGCATTTACTGATTTTGCACAGCAGAAGCATCCACAGGTGATCATTGTTAACAATGACACAGTACAAGCCATTCTACTTCTATATCCCATGAGCTACCATCCTCGTCTCCTAAGGGCTAAAAGATCTACTTACGGGCCCACTCTCTTATCACACAAAGAACAAAAACTAAGATGGGGCTAAGAGATCTTCCAGAGGCCATACAGCAAATTAGTGGGGCGCACAGTGAAGACTAGAATTCCAGCCTCCTGGCATCCAGGTCTTGATTCATTGCTGCTTTCCTTGGCTCAAAGGCTTCTTTGATATTTTACTTCAGTTTTAATGCAACTTACACCATGTACTTTCCTTCATCCAACCACATTGCATTATGAAAGATACACACATCACGCTCCTGTCTATTGGCTTAAGAGGTCACTGTTGCAACTTCCGGAGTTTATTCCATTTGCTCCCGGAGGCTTGGTCATGTTTTAAAGCACAGGTGTTCCTCCATTAACCTCCACTGAGAAACATACATAGAGGGCAATGGTGGGTTGAATATGAGCAATGTCCAATGATATAGATGGAAATGTCATAAGGAGACCATTAAGCTGTACACTAAAAAATTACTTAAAATTAGGAGGAAAAAGAAACATATCTAGCAGAATTTTTTAACTTTTTAAAATAAGTATTCTGTATATAATACTGACCTCTGGAAGCCTGCCAAGATAATGAATAAGAAATGACACAAAAATCATTAAACTGGCATGGAGAAATATGTCATTAGCCTTCCTACCTCGCCAGGCACATTTCTGCTGAGGCGTCCTACTTTCTATTACACTAAATGGCCTCCCACTCTGGCACTCAACCTGAAACGTCACTAATTGGCAACTCCTCACCACAAAGCCACTTGGGCTTATTGAAGGAATAATGATGCCCAGTGTCTCTTAGTTTTCACAGTTTAATCAAAAGAGCCCTGCACTGACACGAAGAAGCACCATTATCATATTTAGAAAAGGAAATATTTGTGTTAGCCCCATCTTTATTGATACTTTTGTGTGTGTGAGGACCTCTGTGGGCCAGAGGCAAGCAAAGGTGCTTTGCTGGCAATTTGGCTTCACATTTATGGTGTTTATCCAGCTGATATCTTTTGGAGGCAAAATCACTCTAATTGGTGTGCTATGACAAGATGATGTAAGATGTTGCAAGTTTAAGGTTCATTTCATTTTCAACTGAAAAAATATTTCAGAATTTAAAGAAATGAAAAAAGATTTTTTTTTTTTATTGAGCCTGTAGAAACATTTTAGAATCCCAAAGTTCCAGGGTAAAAAAATTCAATTTTTGTTGGTTATTCTTTAAGAAATAACTTTTGGCCAATGGAATGGATTTTGATAATGATTCATATGTTGTATCTTCTTGACAATTAGAATGAGGAGCTTGAGTTAGTGGTGGACCACTTGCCTAGCATAAGTGAAGTTCTGGGTTCAACCCTCAGTCACACACACACACACACACACACACACACACACACACACACACACAAAATTAGAACCTTGCATCTTTGAAAAACAAGCAGTTAATGTCAGAAGCCTGCAGTCATAGGCCCCAGGTGTCCAATCTCATCAGATCTTGGAAGCTAAGCAGGGTCAGGCCTGGTTAGTACTTGGATGGGAGACCACCTGGGAATACCGGGTGCTGTGGGCTTGAGAGAAGGATCTGGAATCCCACCCTCCAACACACACACAAAAAGAAAACCAATCAGACATCAAAAGCCCTATGAATGACAGAGAAACACTGATAATCATGCCAGGCATGGCACAGTGCTGGGTGGTGTTTCATCTGTTGTACATACAGTCACTATGAGACAGACCCTACTTGAGGGCACCCAACAACAATAACAACCAAAACAAATGTCAGAGAGAGGGGCTCAAACTCCCAAACATGTTGAGTGACCACTAGAGAGGCGACCCAGAGGGTACCACTAGGAAGAAATAAAACAGCCCAGCATCACTACAGCTGTATAAAACTCTCGTGCCTACCCCCTGACCTCTGCCTGCCAGGCCAGAGTCCCTGTTCTGTTCTCTATCCTGAGGTCATGGGAAACTGAGTCCAAAAGTCTAGCCCATCCTCCTGTCTCCATCAAATTCTCCCTCTCCTAATACCCATGGAGCAGAGTCCCCTTGGAAGGCTCAGACCCAGAGCCAAGCTGCCCAGCCACAGTACATACCCAAACTCACCCGGCTCACTGCTCCTCAGCTTACTGCCCCATGGGTGAGGCGGACACCAGGGTATGCCCATATGGCCAGAGCCTTTTCCCTGGAGCACTTCCATAACTTACAAGCCTTTGGCCGACCCCTCCAAGATACAAGGCCCATTCGCAGGCACTAGGGAAGCCCCCTCTGTCTCTGGATCCTTTCCCCAAACTCCAGGTCATATGTGCCAGTGCCCACAAGATATCAAATGCCCTCAAATGCTCTTTCACACATAGACAGGCCCCAGACCGTGGGATACATGAGGACTGAGGTAAGCAGGGGCCCCTCACAAAAGAGTAGATTCTGGAGCACCCACCTTCCCCAGGCCCCTTCTGCGGATCCTAGCCCAACTCCACATCCAGACAAGACTCACGTCACCACACCTAGACATGTGGTTCTTGGAAATACAAAGGAGCATTTTTCCATTTAATATTTAGCCTTCTTGTCATCTTTTCAGCTTTAAAACATACGATGAAAGTTTTGATCAGAAATATATTACTTTTCTAATGAATAATACCCTCCTGAGAAAAGTTTTCAGTTTCTCTTTACAAAGGGATAGATGCCTTGCCCTCATGTTTCTGAATGAAGGAAATTCAATATCCTAACTGCTTAGGGCTGGAAGAACTCAAAGCTAAGATGCTAAAGCCTTTGCTCCTTTTAGAGCTAACCTATTTGCATAGAAATGTCTTGGAAATGTGTTGCAAAATGTTAGTGTACCCTTGGGAGGCTGGAGCAGGAAGATCGTGATTTCGAGGCCAGCCTGGGCTAAATTGTGAGACCCCATCTCAAAAAAGAAAATGTTAGTGTGAAGGGATTGGGGTTGAGATTTAAGTTGTCTCTTCTACCTCCCTTACAAGCCCGTGACTGTGTTGTTCCTACAGCTGCTGAGAGCCATCCCTGTTGGTGTCGGCCAAGTGTACGGCTGCGATAACCCCTGGACCGGAGGAATTTTCCTCGTAGCTCTGTTCCTATCGTCACCTCTTATTTGTTTGCATGCAGCCATTGGATCCACCACAGGGATGTTAGCAGGTCTGTGTCACCCCTTCCCCACATTAATGGTTTGTATGGAAGTTAGTGCCTGGGGCCAACTCCAAAGGAAACGGTGACATGTACCTTCAACACCACACCTGCTGATTCCCTGATACTTTCTTCTTCCACTGCACCTGTTTCTCCACTTTTGGTGCTAATGCTGCCGTCATACTCCTCTGAGCAAAAGTTGTCCTCAGGAAAAACTTTGAAGTTAGACGATTAGACTTTAGGAGAAATTTAAAGTTTGGGAGAAGTTTCCCCAGGCATATTTACATTTTAGTCTGATCTCTAATAACAAAAAGAAGGATTTGTTCTCAGGAGGATCGTCGGGGGCGGGCAGAGGAAGGGCATTCTCTGGACTGGTTAAATCCGACTTCAGAGTCCCTCCCTCAAAGAGTCTCTCCAACTCTTAACAGCTTAGCCACTAGTATTGGTGTCGCTCTCTCTCTATATTTCCTTTAGATGTATTTTCACTGAATAGGACCAGAAGTCCTTCTCTTATACATATGTTACAGGCTAGCTGGTCCTGGGCCTTGAGGACTGTGGTAGGTGTCAGGCAGGCAGGTGAGCTTTGTGTGACCCCACCCTCAACCCTGACACCTGCCTTCTCCCGCAGCACTCAGCATTGCCACGCCCTTTGACTCCATCTATGCTGGCCTGTGTGGCTTCAACAGCACCCTCGCATGCATTGCCATCGGAGGCATGTTCTACGTCATCACCTGGCAGACGCACCTGCTCGCCATCTCCTGTGGTAGGTACCGCTGACAGAATTCCCTTTCCACCTCAGAGGATGCCTGTGACTATCCCAAAAGAAAACTGCCCTGTGAAAATCCTGCTACTCCCCCAAAGATAAAGTTGTTAGCTTTATGAAGGGCTTTTAGTTTACACTGTCTGTGATGGTTACATAGTGACCTATTTTCACTGCATACACAGTGCTCTGCCACTTGGAGGCAGATAGTTTTAGGTGATGGCTATGTTACTGCACCTGTGGCCATACCACTGTGGCATCAGATCTTGGAAGCTAAGCAGGATCGGGCCTGGTTAGTACTTGGGTGGGAGACTACCTGGGAATACCAGGTGCTGTAGGCTTGAGAGAAGGACCCAGCAACCCACTTCCAAAAATTAATCAGCCATTGAAAACCATATGAATAGCAGAGAAGCACTAACAATAGTGTTTCACCTATTGTACGTAGGGTCACAATGAGCTGGACACTGACTCAACAGCATCTAACAAAAACAACATGTCGCTGTGGCTCAGAGGCTGTCTCCTATGATGCCTAGCTTCCTTGCTGGTACGGGGGGCTGACAGAGCACTTCTTACACAAGTTAATGTATAGAATTGGGTGATTTGCACTATACACATCCAAACACTGAGCACAGGCCCTTCAAATGACTCCTCTTGGTTACATATTTGTTTATAGTATCAGTAAATTAGATTGACTGTAACAATTTAGCATATTTATATATTCTCATTCTATTTTTAGAGATAATTGTACATATTTATGAGGTATAATATAATTTTTTAAATTACATACAGTATAGTGAGATTCATTATGGGATTTTATTTTTTTATTTTTTTAACTTCCTAGCCTCAGTCCTGCTCTTGTGAACATTTTTTTTTTACTTTTTTACTAGTAATTTTTAATGGACAACTTAATGGATCTCATTATGACATTTTCATGCATTTCATTGTACATTGCTCACATTCATTTCCCCCTTTATATTCTCATTCTTAGACATTCTTTATTTCTTGATGTTATATGAATGGAAACCAAATAAAACTTGTTTTGACCAAGACATTCAAAACAGTAGTTCCATTTTAGCACAGCCACAGATTATGAAACATTGCCCATATATACCTTTTAAAAATTACAATAAAAATTTTCCAAAATATACCTTGCTAGGGAAGATGTTCTGGATCAGTTATGGCCATGTATTCATTTCCTTAAGATAATTTGGAAAGATGGAGAAAATAAACTCTATACTAGATGTGAAGGGTAAAGCAGTTTTTTCTTTCTTCCTTCTTTATAAAATGATTTTCTGCTACCCTTCAAACCCTTCACATAAGTCCAGTGTGCTGGACTTTAGTTACTTAAGAAATAGTAGTTGTCTAGCCTGTAATCCCAGAATTCATAAGGCTGAGGCAGGAGGATCAGTGCAAGTTCAAGGCCAGCCTAGGGTACATAGTGAGTTCCAGATCAGCCTGGGCTACACAGTAAGACTGTCTCAAAACATGAAAGGAAGGAAAGAAGGAAGGAAGTAAGGAAGGAAAGGAGGAAGGAAGGAAGGGAGGAAGGTAGGAAGGAAGGAAGGAAGGAAGGTTGGTTGTCACATTGACCAAATAAAAGGTAGTCATTCACCTAGCATGTACCATAAAGTAGGCACTTTCTACCTCATCTCTACCCTTTACACCAGCTTTCCAAGACTGGTATCAGTATTTCACTTTGCAAAAGAGGAAAAAAATGTGTCAAAGAGCACAGCCAAGGCTAGGTTGAGCAAATAAGGAAGCTCAGATGCAAATTTTGAGGTGCTTTCTCTCAGGGCCATGAAGGTGATAACCCTGACATATTTCTATGACCCTCATGTTGAAGACACCTTAAATTTTCAGTTATCTGTTGCCTCCCCCAAAACCTTGTTAAAGAGGTTAAGTGATTCAACCATGTTATCTCAGATGTGACCCCAGTGGTTCTCAGCTGGGGCGATTTCTCCCTTTGCCAGGGACATTTAGCCACATCTGGTGATGTTTTTACTTGTCACACCTAGGAGGAGAGGAACGCTCCTGGAATCCAATGGGCAGGGGCCAGGGATGCTGTTAAACATCTTACAATGCACCACACAGTCCCCACAGCAAGGCATGTGAATCCTGACATACAGACTCTCAGTTATCCTCACTGCAGCCCTGTAGTGTGTGGATAGCATTGCTGTCTTCACTCCACAAATGGGGACCTGAGGCTAAGGGGAAAATAAATTGCCTAGAGTCAGGTCTGTAAAAGTCTGTGCTCTTTGTGGGACATCCTTCCGGAAGCCACTGCTTCCTCCATAGGTGAAAAGGTCCAGAGCAGTTAAGTCCTTTTCCACAGTCACACAGCCAGTGATGGAAGAGCTGGGCAAGGCAGAAGGTTCCTTCCACTGTGGCCTGCTCTACGCTTCCCCCAAGACAGACAGTTCTCTCTGCAACCCTAGCAAGCTGCATGTCTTAATTCCTTCTCTTCTGGCTATTATTCCTCCTCTCTCTCCCTTCTGCAGAACCTGAAACTACACATAAGGTTTACAGAGGGTTTTCCCATGCTAACAGGTCAAACTTAATAAAATAACAGTGGGGTTGGGGAGCATGAGAATGAATCTTTGGGCTCTGGGCCTTAGGAATGAGGGAGGAGTTGGACAGGGGTCAGGCTCAGCATAGGCCACCCTGTGAGCCTCTGCTCTTCATAGGCCATACCAGGGCCTGACTCAGGCCTTCCAGCTCCCCTGCATTCTGAGGTCTTCATGGTGCTTGGGTTGGCCCCTTCATTTACCCCTCTCTTTCTAACCTCAGACCTGAGAGGCTGCAGTACACAGTGATTAAGAGCCCCTTCTTTGAGCCAAGTGACCAAGGCACTGCCACTTGTCAAGTTTGTAATCCTGGGCAAGTTACTTCCACCCTCAATGTCTGATACTAATGGTACCCACCTTGTAGAGCTGCAGATGGTCTCTGAATATGAGAAGAACAATGCCTGACACATAGGAAGTGCCCATGAAGTGTGAGCCCCTGTGATCTCTACTCAAATAGCATATTCTCATTAATGATGATACAGTTAATGTGAAGGATGGCATGGGCTCCTATCCCTCTGAGAGAAACCAGCTGGTTGGTGGGTCCCACAAAACTGTCTCCTGCCCCACACCCCACTTCAAATAATTCATTCCTTAATCACTCCACTCTTGCACCTTGAATCCCTATCTCTAAAACAAGGGGGACTTCTCTGACTCATACAGTGAGCACAATTGAATTATTTAACCTCTCTGAGCTGCGGTTTTCTCATTTGTGAAATAAAGACCATAATAGCGCATGTTGTTATTGTTGTTAGGTGCCATCGAGTCGGTATCCAACTCATAGTGACCCTACGTACAACAGACAAAACACTTTGTCAGTGCTTCTCTGCTATTCATAGGGTTTTCAATGGTGGACTGATTTTTGGGAGCAGGTTGCCGGGTCCTTCTCTCAAGCCTACAGTATCTGGTGTTCCCAGGCAGTCTCCCATCCAAGTACTAACCAGGCCTGAGCCTGCTTAGCTTCCGAGATCTGACAGGATCCAATGCCACAGTGCCACAGCTGCAGGCTTAATAGTGCATAGTCTGTAAGAATACTCAAGGATACAGTTCATACCACCATTAGTTGGGCACACAGTAATTCTCAAATAAGGGTTAGCTATTATTAATGCCCTAGGGGCAATTTGGGATGCCCTCTGCTGAGAAATTAAGGGCCCATAGGCAAAGCCCTGTGATGCTGGCCCATTTTCACCACCTCTCACCTCTGCCTGGCACTGGGTTCTTCCACCATCCGCCTGCTTATGCCCTCCTTTGTGCAGCCTAGAGACAAGGCAGTAGGCGTATTTGGTCCTCCTCAACCTTAAAGGATGCTGCTTCTCCCTGGAAACCCATATTGTGGTAATACCTTGTGATGAAATATTCCAGCAGGGCATTCAGGGACTCTCTTGCCTTTGCTGTATAGTAAAATTTTCATTTATGGTTTATGCTGTTAAATGTTCCTTTACTGGAATGCAAGGTGGTGGGACCCAAGAGAACTGTAACAGCTCAATTCTGGCCCTTTTTAACAAAGTTCATCTGCCATCTTCGCTGTGCCGGCATTTGCGTGGAATTTAACAGTTTGAAAGCTGCCAAGCAATGGAAATGTAACCCAGGGTTTTTTTAAATTTGAGATATAGCGTTTGTGGCATAGAATTAATGAAGAGAAAATGTACAGACTGAGCTTAAGGTGCTATTAAATCATTATGGGACTATTTACGGTTGGTTCTTTTTCCAGCTCTCTTTGCAGCCTACCTTGGTGCCGCCCTGGCCAACATGTTGTCTGTGGTGAGTCAGCATGGCTACAGATGTGCCCACACCCCCTCTCTGCTTCCCAAACCCTGCACAGAACTCTTCCTCCTGGAACCCTTCCCAACCCATCCCTCTTATTTCAAGTCACACCACTCACCTTAGCACTGCTAGGGAGGAGCTGGGCCTCAAAAGCTTACATGTCAACTGGGGGTCCCTCAAATCCATCGTCAGTAGCAGATTTACCTTGTAATTCTAACTCCTTTCTATTGGGCCATCCTCTAGAACCTCATTTAAATCTTTACTGTTTAATTTGTCTGTGTGTCTGTAGATGATCTGTGCTTGTGGCTCGTGGACATCTTTGTTCATCCCATAGCAACTAGCATGTTTCATGAAGGGGACTGGGAGTCATGAGCAAAGGCTTCAGGGAAAAGGTGGAGTCAAACCCTAGCTCACTCTCAGAGGGAAGCCTGAGCTGGTGGCTTATGGGCATGCACAGCCATCCTGGAACCCCCTCTTTGTCTGGGCCCCAGTGTAGGGTGGTATGTGAGATCAGGAGCAGTGACCTGGCCAGCCTAGGTTCAGCACACGGTGCCGAAGGCTCAGCCTGTATGTAGTCAATCCCTCCCGCTCTTAGATACAGGTACAGGGGAAACCACCTAAGACAAGCAGGGAAAGTCCTATTGGACCCATGGGTAGCAATGGCGCATATGTTCCACTCACACCATCTAAATCCCTCTTTTACCTACAGGGAAAATGAGTTCTGTCTGCACTGTTCTTGTCCTTCCCCACATTCCCTCCAACAGTGCCAGCTTTGGACTTACACGTGACCAGCATTTTGACT